>KQ996629.1:69258-85561 GCA_001598015.1 Dorcoceras hygrometricum | reverse complement strand
ACTACTGATCCACTAGTTGCAGAGAGTTGGATCAAATCCATGGAGGTTATTTTCGAGTACCTCCAACTGTCTGATTTAGATAGGCCAAGGTGCGATATCTACATGTTAAGGGAAGATGCGATGATTTGGTGGGAAGGAGCCAAGTTGTGTGTGGATCTGCTGAATCTCACTTGGGCAGATTTCAAGCGAGTATTCTACGAGCAATACTTTACGGCTGGAAAGAGGTCTGAATTGAAGAGGGAATTTTTGACCCTCAAGCAATGGAGTTTAACCGTACAAGAGTATGTGCGGAAGTTCGAAAGAGGGTGCTATTTTGTGCCATTAATAGGAAGTGACCCCGAAGAGAAATTGAGTCACTTCATAGAAGGGTTGAAGCCAATGTTCAAGATGAATGTTAGACTTTCAGTGCCAAGAACTTACAGGGAAGCAGTGGATAGATCCCTGCAAATCGAAAGATATTGGAAGGATCTTGATGAAGAAAGGCAGCAAAAGAGACAAGTCTTTCAGCAGAAGGACCCGAGACCATTCAAGAAACAGAACAAGAACCAGCAGAGGCCTCAGGAGCAAAAGCCTCTACAAATTCAACCTATAAGCTCTGTTCCTGCTGGTAATGATAGAAAAGAATGTCCTAAATGCCATAAGAATCATTTGGGGCAATGCAGACTTGGACAAAATGTCTGCTATAAATGTGCAGTGCCCGGACATATTATGAAGAATTGTCCAAAATTCAAGCAACTGGTGACCAGCATAGCCTTTGTTATGACGGCTGAACAAGCTCCTCCAGACTCGACAGTAGTCACAGGTGAAATTTCGATAGCTGGATTTCCTTCTCTAGCTTTGTTAGATTCAGGAGCTACGCATTCATTCATTTCTGCTGAGTTTGTTAAGAAATTATCTATCCAGCCGGATCAAGTAATGATAGGTTATTGTGTGTCGGTACCATCAGGGGAAAAGCTGGTATCGCACGAACTGTTTAGAAGTTTAGAACTTAAACTTCAAGGGCATAAGATTACTGCTGATTTAATTGTGTTGCCGATGCCAGAATTTGATTTGATTTTGGGAATAGATTGGCTAACTAAGTATGGGGTAGTAATTGACTTTAAACTACGAACAGTAGTTGTCAACCCACCAGGATAAGAGTCATTCCAATTTTTGGCCAAGCATGTTAATAAAATCCCTTCAAATATATCATCCTTAACAGCGACTGATAGACCCCAACTGTCAACCGTAGAAGTAGCAAATGAATTCCCTGAGGTTTTTCCAGAAGATATCCAAGGATTGCCACCAGATAGGGAGTTGGAATTTTCGATTGATTTGGTTCCAGGAGCTGCTCCAGTATCTAGACCACCATATCGATTAGCTCCGACAGAGATGAAATAATTGAAAGAACAGATACAAGATCTGTTGGAGAAAGGGTTTATTAGACCAAGTACTTCACCCTGGGGAGCCCCAGTTTTATTTGTTAAGAAAAAGGATGGGAGTATGAGGTTATGTATAGATTACCGCGAGTTAAACAAATTTACGATTAAGAATAAGTATCCATTACCAAGGATACAAGATCTGTTTGACCAGTTGAGAGAGTCAGTAGTATTTTCTAAGATCGAATTGAGGTCTGGATATCACCAACTGAAGATTAAGGCAACTGATGTTTATAAGACAGCCTTTAGAACTAGGTATGGCCATTATGAATTTTTGGTTATGCCTTTTGGACTTACAAATGCTCCATCAGCTTTTATGGATTTAATGAATAGGGTCTTTCAACCATTTTTGGACCAGTTTGTAGTTGTATTCATTGATGATATCTTAGTGTATTCTAAGACCAGACGTGAGCATGTCCAGCATTTAAGAATCGTACTCCAGATTTTGAAAGATAAGCAGTTGTTTGATAAATTCAGCAAATGCGATTTTTGGATGGAGAAAGTATCGTTCCTAGGCCATATAATCTCTAAGGATGGAATAGAAGTCGACCCTGCTAAAGTTGAAGCGGTTCGCGACTGGCCAGCACCAAAGAATGTTGCAGAGATAAGGAGTTTCTTAGCTCCGACAGAGATGAAATAATTGAAAGAACAGATACAGGATCTGTTGGAGAAAGGGTTTATTAGACCAAGTACTTCACCCTGGGGAGCCCCAGTTTTATTTGTTAAGAAAAAGGATGGGAGTATGAGGTTTGTATAGATTACCGCGAGTTAAACAAATTTACGATTAAGAATAAGTATCCATTACCAAGGATAGAAGATCTGTTTGACCAGTTGAGAGAGTCAGTAGTATTTTCTAAGATCGAATTGAGGTCTGGATATCACCAACTGAAGATTAAGGCAACTGATGTTTATAAGACAACCTTTAGAACTAGGTATGGCCATTATGAATTTTTGGTTATGCCTTTTGGACTTACAAATGCTCCATCAGCTTTTATGGATTTAATGAATAGGGTCTTTCAACCATTTTTGGACCAGTTTGTAGTTGTATTCATTGATGATATCTTAGTGTATTCTAAGACCAGACGTGAGCATGTCCAGCATTTAAGAATCGTACTCCAGAATTTGAAAGATAAGCAGTTGTTTGCTAAATTCAGCAAATGCGATTTTTGGATGGAGAAAGTATCGTTCCTAGGCCATATAATCTCTAAGGATTGAATAGAAGTCGACCCTGCTAAAGTTGAAGCGGTTCGCGACTGGCCAGCACCAAAGAATGTTGCAGAGATAAGGAGTTTCTTGGGTTTAGCTGGATATTATCGGCGATTTATCCAAGGATTTTATAAGATTGCTGTTCCTTACGTTAACAAGGAAGCAAGTGAAGTATAACTGGACAGAAGAGTGTCAAAACAGTTTTGACAAATTGAAGCAAGCGCTGATTGAAGCACCTGTATTGACGATGCCAACTGATCAAGGAAAATTTTTAATTTATACCGATGCTTCTAAGTTGGGACTAGGAGCTGTGTTGATGCAGGATCGTAAAGTAATATCATACGCATCTAGACAGCTGAAGGATCATGAGAAAAATTACCCAACACATGATTTAGAACTAGCAGCTGTTGTCTTTGCCCTTAAGATATGGAGGCATTACCTCTATGGGGAGAAGTGTGAGATCTTTACAGATCACAAATGTTTGAAGTACTTCTTTACCCAGAAAGAATTGAATATGAGGCAGAGGCGATGGTTGGAGCTGGTTAAAGATTACGATTGGACAATCAGTTATCACCCAGGAAAAGCAAATGTGGTAGCTGATGCTCTAAGCAGAAAATCAGCAGGATTAGCGCAATTGACTGTCCAGCAGCCGTTGGCAAATGAAATTGAAAGGTTTGGACTTGAAATAGTAACCAGCAGCAGCAATGCTATGATGTTAGCAGACCTCTCCGTAAGATCTAATTTGTTAAACCAAATTCGAGAGGGTCAGCAGCAGGACCAGCAGTTGAAGAAATGGGTCCAGCAGGATAAAGAAAGAGGCAGTAGTCTCTATTTTTCAGAAGATGGAATTGTGAGGTATTTGGGCAGAATTTGGGTACCCCAAGTAGATGATTTAAGAGCTGAACTTTTGAAAGAAGCCCATACAGCTCCATATTCAGTACATCCAGGAAGTACGAAAATGTACAAGGACCTCCAGCAGTTGTATTGGTGGCCAGGAATGAAGAGGGATGTTGCTAGATTTGTAGCTGAATGTTTAACGTGTCAGCTGGTGAAGGCTGAACACCAGCGACCAGCAGGATTATTGAAGCCACTGCCGATTCCCGAATGGAAGTGGGAATGTATAGCAATGAATTTTGTAACTGGTTTACCAAGGACGGTGCAAGGATATAACTCCATTTGGGTTATAATTGATAGGCTGACTAAGTCTGCTCATTTCTTACCAGTTAAAACAACATATGAGGTGAGCAGGTACGCAGAATTGTATGTTAAGGAAATAGTGAGACTTCACGGTATTCCAGTTTCTATTGTATCAGACAGAGATCCTAAATTTACATCAGCCTTTTGGAAAAGTCTACACAAGGCTATGGGTACAAAGTTGACGTTCAGCACTGCGTTTCACCTTCAAACTGATGGACAATCGGAAAGGGTGATTCAGATTTTAGAAGATTTGCTCAGAGCATGTATTGTGGATTTTTCAGTAGGTTGGGATGCGAATTTGCCACTGGTAGAATTTGCCTACAATAACAGTTTCCAAGCTTCGATTCAAATGGCTCCATATGAAGCTTTGTATGGCAGAAAGTGTAGAACACCACTTCATTGGGATGAAGTTGTGAAAGAGCTGGTTTGGGACCAGATGTTTTGGAACAAACAGCAGCAGCTGTTAGAAGAATAAGAGAAAGAATGAAAGCTGCTCAAAGTCGGCAGAAAAGTTATGCGGATAATCGAAGAAGGGAGCTGAATTTTGAAACAGGTGATCGAGTATTTTTGAGAATAGCTCCAATGAAAGGAGTTATGCATTTTGGAAAGAAAGGAAAGCTGAGTCCAAGGTATATTGGACCATACGAGATTTTAGAAAAGGTGGGAGCACTCGCCTATCGATGCCTCCACAAATGTCAGCAGTGCATAATGTTTTTCACGTATCAGCTTTGAGGAAATATATTCCCCATCCTTCGCATGTGCTGAGTTATGAGCCAATTAATTTAGCCCCAGATTTAAGCTACGAAGAGCGACCAGAAAGAATTCTCCTCCGAGAAATTAGAAGATTAAGAAATCGTAGTATTCCTATGGTTAAGATACAATGGTCCAACCAGTCGGAGCGAGAAGAAACGTGGGAAACAGAAGCTGATATGCTAAGTCTTTACCCATATTTATTTGGAACGTAATTTCAAGGACGAAATTTAAATAAGGAGGGTAGAGTATCGGCGATTTATCCAAGGATTTTCTAAGATTGCTGTTCCTCTGACTACGATAACAAGGAAGCAAGTGAAGTATAACTGGACAGAAGAGTGTCAAAACAGTTTTGACAAATTGAAGCAAGCGCTGATTGAAGCACCTGTATTGATGATGCCAACTGATGAAGGAAAATTTGTAATTTATTCCGATGCTTCTAAGTTGGGACTAGGAGCTGTGTTGATGCAGGATCGTAAAGTAATATCATACGCATCTAGACAGCTGAAGGATCATGAGAAAAATTACCCAACACATGATTTAGAACTAGCAGCTGTTGTCTTTGCCCTTAAGATATGGAGGCATTACCTCTATGGGGAGAAGTGTGAGATCTTTACAGATCACAAAAGTTTGAAGTATTTCTTTACCCAGAAAGAATTGAATATGAGGCAGAGGCGATGGTTGGAGCTTGTTAAAGATTATGATTGCACGATCAGCTATCACCCAGGAAAATCAAATGTGGTAGCTGATGCTCTAAGCAGAAAATCAGCAGGATTAGCGCAATTGACTGTCCAGCAGCCGTTGGCAGATGAAATTGAAAGGTTTGGACTTGAAATAGTAACCAGCAGCAGCAATGCCATGATGTTAGCAGACTCTCCGTAAGATCTAATCCGATAAACCAAATTCGAGAGGGTCAGCAGCAGGACCAGCAGTTGAAGAAATGGGTCCAGCAGGATAAAGAAAGAGGCAGCAGTCTCTATTTTTCAGAAGATGGAGTTGTGAGGTATTTGGGCAGAATCTGGGTACCCCAAGTAGATGATTTAAGAGCTGAACTTTTGAAAGAAGCTCATACAGCTCCATATTCAGTACATCCAGGAAGTACGAAAATGTACAAGGACCTCCAGCAGTTGTATTGGTGGCCAGGAATGAAGAGGGATGTTGCTAAATTTGTAGCTGAATGTTTAACGTGTCAGCTGGTGATTCAAACTCATATTTATTTGTGTAACGCCCCAAAATCCATAGGACCACATTTATATATTTTATTGATTTCATGGGCCAAATTGGCAATTTTAAATGTTATGTATCTGCTGATTTATTGAGGTTAGCAGGTAAGATGCGCTGCGGCTGGTACCAGCAGACGACTCCGAAGAGTGATGCACGAGCTGGTTCTAAATCGATTGAAAAATGTTTTAAGGAGGTGAAACGATTTCTTTTGGAAAAGGTTTGGTACTTTACAAATTTAAAATGATATGAAGGGAATTTTACTAAACTTTAGAAGTGTGTCATGCTTAATTTCACAAGTAGCTTGCCACTAATCCCTTTCATATAAAAACCTGTTTTCAAAGTAAGATTTTCATCATTTGCAAAGAAAAGTTTTAAAGTGTTCTTCAAAATATTTCCAGAAGAGTTCGTGCGTCGCTCAAAGGGAGGATTTATGCAGGAATTAGCTGTTGTCGCAAAGCTTTGTTTAAGGCAAGTAAAAGCTGATCCTTTGCTACACCATTTAAAGCATATATTGTTGTTCTTATTGATCTGCTTGCCTGTATGTTTAAGATATGTTTAAAGTTCATGTTTGAAATAATTTAGACATGGAAAGGAAAGAAAGATGGGTTCGAAAATGATGTTTTGATGTTTATGGTGCTTCCAGAATGTTTTCCAGAAAGTCATGAATGTTTAAAATGTACTGAGGATTCGAATTTATTAGATGGGTTCGAAAATGATGTTTTGATGTTTATGATGCTTCCAGAATGTTTTCCAGAAAGTTATGAATGTTTTAAATGTACTGAGGATTCGAATTTATTTCCAGAATGTTATGAATGTTTTTCTCGCAGTAGCTGTAATATCAGAATTTGATAACTGTGTAATCGGTAGTAGCTGGTTGAATCATTATAAAGTATGGTTTGATAGGCAACGGCTGATGGCATAGTTGTTGTTTTGATGTTACAAATGTCGAGTTATGTTTCAGCAGCTGTATATCCTTGTTATGATTCAGCAGCTGCATTGTTATAATGTTTACGAATGTTCTTCCTTTTGCTGTAATGTCGGGATTTGATGATTGTGTAATCAGTAGTTGCTGGTTGAATCAGTATAAAGTCTGGTTTAATAGGCGACGGCTGGTAGCGCGATCATTGTTTCGATATTACAAGTGTCTTTCGTAATTTCAGCAGATGCACTGTTCACCAGCAGGTGCATCTTTCCTTGTTAAAATTAGCAGTTTCACTTCTTTGTTGAAAACCAGCAGCTGCATTCCTTTGTTAGAATTCAGCAGTTGCGTTGTTTTCATAAAATCAGCAGATGCACTGTTTACCAGCAGATGCATTCCATTGAGATAGTTCAGCAGTTGCTTTATTCGTTTCTAAGTACTATTCATTTCAGCTGGTATTAGTCTTGCGACTGATACTATTTATTTATATATATGTGTTAGCGCTTTTCCTTGCGACTGATTGATGCGCTAACGACGTCGTTTCTTTAAGTTATAAAATATCAGCTTCCAGCTGGTTCATTTTAGCGATATTTGCGAACAGCAGAGATCTGTTTTGTTTCATAAGTGCTGTTCCATTTTCTTGCGACTGGTTTCCTTTTTACCAGTTTCATTTCAACGATATGTTTCCAAAGTCGAATTCGATACTCAGTATAGTTTTAAAATGGAAGCAAAAGTTTTAAAACGATGGAACCCGAGGATTTTAAGCAAGGAATGTTTTACGAAAGGATGTAATGGAACAAAGTTTATTTTAAGATTATGGCATAGATATTTGACGGTCACCAACGAGAAGGGTGAGCAGTTGTCTAGATGTCGGCTGCCCTTTCATAATGAGCTATATGCTAAAACTGATATCGGAAGTCATTTGATCAAAGTGCATAACGGACCATGAGGATCTTATATGCCATAGTCTAAAGAAAAAGGAAATGATGTTAGAGCTGGGCTATTATCCCCTGTCTCTAAGATTATGAATGAATTGTTTACGAAATGGTTATGAATGTTCAGATGTCTGCCTGCGTTTTATGAAATTGTTATTACTCAGGTTTTACTTGCTGAGCCTTTAGGCTCACTAGCTTTTAAAATGGTGCAGGTGCGACAACTGATGGAGGAACAGCAGGTGAAACTTGAAACCAGTAGCTGGGTGTTGTGTTTATCCAAGGCCTATGTTTTCCGTGTCTCAGTTGTATCATTTTGATTTAGATTGTACTGTATTAGATCAGTAGCAACGATTGTATATTTACATCGAATATCAGTTGTTGTAAATCACAATTGCAATTATCAATGAAAACTGTTTTCCGCAAATGTCTTTAGCAGTTAGCGCGCAAATTAGGTACCTGCTGGTCTTCGAAATTGTCTCGTGTTTTGTTTCTTTTTAGTTATAAGAAATAAAGCTTATAACAACTTACCTTTTTGCCTTATTTTATTTCGAAAATTTTTATTTACCCCAATTTTCGTGGCCCCGTTGGGTTCGGGCGTCACACCACTGCTTCTACGTCTCCCCTTCTTCCAAACTCGAAGGCTTCACTAGAAGACTTTGATTTATACAACAGTTTGTACAAATCCACCTCAATTGGGACTTATCATACTGCCCAAACTGAGACTTCTAGACTCATCACTCTGCACCTGTTTAACGTTTCTGTGCCAAGACCATAAATACTATGTTTAATGTCTTCATGCCAAGACAGGTTTTTATATTTGATTGACATTCACTCATCTAAACTGTTTCGGCCCAACTGTTGTATATGTGAGTGAAAGTGTGTGTGTTTGTGTGAGGATGTAATCTGATACAAAGTAAAAACTCGAATGTAATCACACACTGTTATCTTCCAAATTGATCTTCAGGACATTACGATGATGTATGCTGGTGGTGCGCACAAATTTCTTATTTTCTCGTCCAAACTTGCACTTTGTGCACACATGAAACTTCTTATCTTGCATCATTTCAGTCTTGTATTTATAGAATCCGTACCTATATGAACATTGACACATGTTTAACTGTTTGAAAAGGCTTCTGTAAAGTTCTGACATATGTACTTGTCGTCCTTTCTTCTTGCAGGAGTAATTGAGGATATTTATGATTTTTGACTTTTTTGTCGTCCTTTCTTCTTGCAGGAGTAATTGAGGATATTTATGATTTTTGACTTTTTTGAACTGCTCTTTGTCGTATATGGCATATCATTTGAACTGCTTCTGTTTAGCCACAATAATCTTGTTCAAACTGATTTGTTTGTCTATGCTGATAGCATATACTGATCGAACACCGTTCTGATCTGTTCAGTTCTATTGGCTCTGTTCTGCTTTTTTTTTATGCACTACGCATTCTTCTTATTCCCTCTCTCTTTAACTGAGCTTCTCTACGCTGATCTACTATGTTCTGTTCTAAGCTGATCTAAACTATTCTTCTCAACTGAGCTGATCTGATCTGCTTCGCACTACTCTTTTGATCCTGTTCTAATCTGATCTGATCTGAACTATTCTGTGCTTCATATATATTGTGTTATGATTTGAACTTAAATGTTCTGCTCTATTGCTCTTGATCTGATCTGTTCTATTCTGATTATCTATACACCGTTCTAAGTTGATCTGTAACTGATATCTAAACTGATCTGAACTCGTAATCTGATCTGATCCGAACCTATTCTTCTCAACTGAACTCCACTTGTTCTGATCATAACTGTACAATTATTCTCAACTGAGCTCAACTCTTCGATTATACTATACAGTTCTTCAGTTGTCAGCTCTAATCTGTTATGATATGCAATCCAACATGATATGTGCATCTCAAGTAAACAATATAGAAACATAATAATATGTTTGTATTCATCAAAATTAATATCTGATCTGTTTTCAGATACAAAAATATCCCCCTTTTTTATTAACACAAAACTTGGACAAAAACATAAGTATGAACTTAAACAGTTTTCCAATTATTTCTCTCCCTTTTGTGGGAATAAAAAAGGTTAAGAAATCTTTTCTTCCACCAAATCTTTAAAATTAATAGTCCCACCAAAACAACACGAGATTTTCTGTTTTCACAAAGAAAACATTTTGCAGGGACAAAATTTTTAAAAAAACAGAATGAACAATATGAATTCCTGAAAAGAACACGCTCTTTTGATTTTGCCCATTTTCAAAGATTAAGAGATAAATGAGAATCGAATTAACAGAATATCTTCGATATTTCTCTACTTTCACTTCATCTCAACTATATTGTTTTAAGTAGATGAAGGAATTAAAAATTTCATTATGATCTCAAACAGTAAAGCTCACAATTGAAATATGATGATCTCACAATGATCTTTTCTCATTGGTTCTACAAAACCAATTAACACATACAAAAAAAGGAAAATGGCATCCACACAGATCCTTTCTCGATTGATCTTTTTCAGCTCAGTTTAAGATATTTGTTAGGATTGAAAAGCATCAGATTTGCGTGCATTTTAAAATCTAGTTGGAAAAATTAGCACGCAATAAATCTACCAGATCTCGCCTAAGCTGATACCAGCTCGGAGCGCTGCTCCGAGCTGGTCGCGCGATCTGGTCTGTTAAATCTCGAGCTGCAATAGCTCATGTTCTTGAAAGGTTTTGAGCATCGAGAAGTAGATCAGATATGATAAAAATCATGCGGAAATAAACCTGAACTGAAAGCAATAAACTGGTTTTAAACATGTGTGCGTGCAGATGCAGAAAGCATTAATGCAGTAAGTAAGGAAAACAAACACTACGAATTTATTTATGGAAGTTCGGAGCTGAATCTCCTACATCTCCTCTTCTTCCACAATCGGGAAGGATTTCACTAGAAGACTTTGATTGCAGCGAACCTCGCTACAACACACTTTTACGACCAGCAGCCGCAAGAACTTCTAGAAACACCACTGCACACCAGCCCGCAAGCTGCGTGTGTCTAACTCACTTCTTTAACGCCTCTATGAGAAAGGCTGCACACACTTCTTTTACGTCTCAGTGCAAAACACAACAATGATAGTGTTTGTGATTCACTCACTAATATATACAGCTCATCTCTCGAAACTGTGAGTGAATCGTGTGTGAGAATTTACAGTGTAAGCTCACTCGCTCATATATTTCTCACACACTGGGAAGTGCTTCCGTGAAAGCTGTTCCTTGTTGTTTTCTTCCCTCTGTTTTGTGCCTCTATGCACTTGTATTCTGTTTAGCTCTATTCTCTACTTCAAAAAATCTGCTTTGCTGCTTGCTGTTTGCTGCTGTTATAGCCTCTTGTGCAATTCTATCCTTTTGACACAAAGATGTAGCCGTTGTAAAGGCTTCTGAAAAGTTCTGACCGTTTTGTAGTTTGTGTCCTTTGTCATTTAATGCTTTGCAGGCTTTGTTGACTTTAATCTCCTTTTCATTAAATGCTTTGCAGTTATTGCTGACTTTGAGCTCTGTGAACAGCGTACTTGATGTTGACAATGCAAACCAGTTTGAACTAACACAATACAAAAGATTGTGTTTAAACTGCTTTGCTCGTCTGAGCTGGTCTGCTCAGCTGGTCTCTCACAGCTGGTCTCTGAGCTGTTCACTATTCTCTGATCTGGTTCCTAAACTCTGAGCTGCTCTTGCTCCAAGCTGGTGAGCCAGCTTATATGTCATCTACGATCTGGTTATCCCCTGTTGGGCCATCTCGGGCGTCCCCTCACCGTACCAGCTTGGATATCCTCTACTAGATCAGCTTGGGCGTCCACTCACTGTTCCAGCTTGGACATCTTCTCAATATGCTCTTGGTTCGATCTGCTACAGTGCTTTGTTCCAGCTCGCTGCTGAGCTTCTACATTTCTCTTCATCTTCACAACACAGCTTGTTACTGTATAGTGCTTTTACCTGAACCAGCTCGCTTCTGATCTAGTTCTAATTTTCCTGCACACTTCAGTTAAACTGTTAGTAAAATAATAGCAGGTTTTGTTTTAATCAAAATTAAGATCCTGATCTGTAAACAAAGATCCAACAATACTTACTGTAATTCAAAAATCATTACTCCCGATATCTTCATAATATGATCTTGAAAACCTTTAAAACTTTATAAAATTTTGTAGCACAAAATTTTCAATTTATATGCTCTTTCAAAAATAACCTACTCTGATACCACTAGTTAGGAAAGATCGGATCAGACAGTTCATTTATAAACCATTTTACATAAAAAAAAACATAGACAAAAAGAAAGTGTGGGGTCTGAAAGAAAGATAGAGTTGCAATAACTCCGGTTCTTGGAAGGTTTTGAGCATCGAGAGCTATATCGAGTCTGGTTACAGACTCACTGAAAATGGAATTTCAAACATTTTAAAAGATGTATGCATCAAAGCTGTAAAGAATTACTCAGACATATTTGTTTATGGAAGTTCAAAGTCACTGATTTTAAATGGCCCCTTCTTCCAAACTTGAAGGCTCAACTAGAAGACTTTAATTTATACAACAACTTGTACAAACCCACCTCAGCTGGGACTTATCACACTGCCCAAACTGAGACTCCTAGGCTCATCACTCTGTGTTAGGATCGAATTTGAGGGTTGCCCGTGAGTTCTCACACAACTCACGTAAGCTCTCACACAGCTTTAGGCACCGAATCCTCAAGTTTCGTGCATTTTAAAAAATTTCGATTCAAAACCAGCACATATCAGGGGAACCGGATCGTGCATGGGCTCAACCAGCACCTCTATGAGCTGGTCCGGCACGCGTGCGATCTGGTTAGTTAAAACTTGAGCTGCAATAGCTCAGTGTTCTTGAAAGTTTGTACAACGAGATACAGATTAAGTAACGAAATAAAATCATGCGGAAACAAATCAAACTCAACTCTGAGAATCGAAAGCCAATTAATAGTTTTAAGCAAAATTATAAATATGCAATGCGTATGCTATGAATGCAGTAAGCTGTAAAGAAGGAATACGCTGCAATTTGTTTATGGAAGTTCGGAGCTGAATCTCCTACGTCTCCCCTTCTTTCGCAACGGTCACTAGAAGAATTCGATTACAGTGGCCCGTGCTGCAACCCGACCCGACATCCCGCAAGCTGCAAGAACTCCTAGCCACTATGCACACCAGCCCGCAAGCTGTGTGTCTAACATCACTTCTTTTACGCCTCAGTGATAAAGGCTACATGACTTGTTTAACGTCTCTGTCCAAATAGTACAAAGAGAGTTTTTGTTTTGATTCACTCAATTTCTGTTTCGCTCAACTCTTGAATATTTATGAGTGAATCGTGTGTGATATTTATAGTGTACGCTTAATCTCTCGAATATAAAATCTCACACACTGGGAAGCGCTCCTCTCTGAGTTGGTATCTCAATGTCTTCCCAAGGCTTGTTCTGTCGACTTGATATTTCTATGAGGCTTTTGTTCAGTGCTGAAACTCACACTTGGGCACTGAACCAGCTTGCACACCAGCTGCCACAGAGTGTGCAAACTTGCGACTAGCACTATGTTGTGCGTTCTTCTTTTTAATGTTCTTCTTTCACAACACTCTCTCCGTCTCTTCGTGCATCACTCTTTTTTTTGCTTGTGCTCTGCTCTTGTTATATATAGCCTCTTACGCATATTTATCCGTTGGACACAAAGTTGTAGCCGTTGAAAAGTCTTCTGATACTGTTGAACTTGGCGTCCTTAGTCTTTAAATGTGCTACAGGATTTTCTTCACTTTAAGCACGTGAGCACTGTACTTGAGAAGACAATACAAGAAAATCGATTGGAATACTGATAAGCAATTATCGTATAGTCTCGTATTCAAATCGCTTTGCTAATAGATTTGATAGCATCTGCTGATATGCTATCTGGGCTGGTTTGACCATAACCAGCTTGCCAGCTTATCTCCGTTCTGGTTTGCACTGAGATGGTAATTACTTCGAGCTGGTTGCTTCTTCAACTGTACTGCTCTTGTTCGCAACTGCTCTTGAGCTGAACTGTGCTTCTTCTCTAAGTTGTACTTCTCATCTGCTCTTGTTCTGCTCTTGTACTTAGCTGCTCTTGTTCATCGCTGGGCTCTGAGCTTGTTTCCCAGCTGGTTTCTTCTTTCACTACAAGAGTCTTCCGCCTTCACGTCATCATAGGCATCTACATTGTTCACGATCATAGACTCCTGCATCTATCTCTCTCATAAGCATCCAGCTTGACCAGATTTCCTGATCCGATTTTCTCTTTTTCGGACTGGTTTGTCCTTAACCAGCCTGGCTCTATTCTTTTTGTCAAGAGCCTCTGTGTACTTGCTTGTTCTCTTGATCCATTCAGACGCCTCTTCCAAATCATCAGCAAGCACACCAATCTTCCACTGGTTTATTGAACCAGTTCTTTGAGGGTACTTTAAACCTTATCCTCGAAGAACTCCATACTTACACCAGTGATTATATCCCTTCTTCTTGGAAAATAATAATCAGTTCCGATTCAGTCTTTCACTGGGCTGAGATCCCTATGATGAACTGATTAAAGTTGCACTTAGTGATCTGACCTGCATTTGGTCACTGCGCTGTATATTTATCGGTACTTGAACACTGCACTTGTACTCTAGACTTGATCTACACTTGTACTCTAGACTTGATCTGCACTTGAAAAGTTCTGATCTTGTGTCTCACTGACTTGATCCCTGAACTGCTCTTGCGTCAAGCTGGTGAACCAGCTTGATATTCCCTGAACTCTGGATCTCTTCTGTTGGTAGAATAATAACAGATTTTGTGTTAATCAAATTTCATATTCTGATCTGTAGAAATAGATCCAACACTCTGCAATTTTTTAAAGTCTCTGTGCCAAGACTATAAATACTAAGTTTAACGTCTTCGGGCCAAAACTTCTTTGTATATTTAATTGACATTCACTCATCTGAAGTGTTTCAGTTCCACTCTCATATATGTGAGTGAAAGTGTGTGTGTGTGATGATGTAATCTGATAAAGTCTAAACACTCGAATGCAATCTCGCACACTATCGTATTCCTAATTGATATTCAGGACATTACGATGATGTCTGATTTCTTCTTTTCTCGTCAGAATTGCACTCTGTGCACGCTCGCAGCTTCTTATCTCACATCAGTCCAGTTTTGTATTTATAGTCTCTATACTGATATGAAAGTTGATTACAAGTTTCTATCCATTTGAAAAGGCTTATGTAAAGTTCTGACATGCATACTTGTCATCATTTATTAGTATTTCCACTATCTGAATACTAAGGGAGTCTCAATAACTCAACTTCTTGAAAACTATGAGCACCGAGAGCTATACCGAGTTTGGTTCTGAAATACCAAGTGGAAAAATACCCGACATACTCCCTGAAAATTTAAATTATAACAGTTTAAACTATGAGTGCAGTAAAGCTGTAAAACAGTACGCAAAGGTTTGTTAATAGAAGTTTGAAGACGCCGCTACTATGTCTCCCCTTCTTCCAAACTAGAAGGTTTCATTGGAATATGTTGGATCTGTTTCTACAGATCAGAATCTAAGTTTTGATTCACACAAAAATCTGTTACTATTTGACTAACGGATTTCGTGATATGTGCAGTGCACATGATTAAGGAAATAGGGAGATATCCAAATTGGAACAGCGAGGGGATGCCCAAGCTGGTCGAGTTGAAGATATCTTTGCTGAAACATTAAGGGGACGCCCGAGCTGGAAAAGCACTGTCTTTACCAGGTCGTAGAAGACTTCAAGCTGGATCACCAGCTTGGCAAAGCAGAAGAGCAGTTCAAGTGCAGAATCAAGTAGAGTTCAAGGGCAGTGAATGAAGCACAGAATTGTTCAAGTGCAGATCAAGTGCAGCGCACAAGGGCGGTGATTGAGTACGAAGCCAGGTACAAGCGCAGTGATCGACTGCAGATCCGATCACAAGCGGGCTACAATATACCTCGCTGAACGACCAGCTGAAGGACCAGCTGGGAGGTCAACTAGGACATGAGAGCTGTGTTAGAGTAGATGCCCAACTAGCCAACTTGTGGCGTGTGGGTTTTATTGACTCTTTGTATAACGATCTTTATTTATGAAACTCGCATTTCTTTTATGGCATTATTTATCTTCATTATTGATTTATAATGTTAACAATTGTGTTGGATAAAGACCTAAAATGCACCATAGTGTATGTTAGATGTGATAGTGGATATGATGGCTATCATGAAACACATCTAATAGTCACTGTGTATTCTAAACTCGTTCCTAGTCGATTGGGCATTCAAAATGGGGATAAGGCCGCCCGAGCTTGAGACTAGCATCTGCGATGTGAAGTACCATGTTTCATTGGTAGGGAACATTGTGATGTTCTGAGCATGCAGATGGATAGTGACCTGGTGATCTATCGAACTACCCTCGTTCGGACTTTTCAAGTGGTTACCATTTGTCGAGTGGATAAGTCCGAGGTCTTGGTTGTACTGATTAGTTCTCACTACTCGAAACGTCACTGAGACTCTACATGATTAGTCGCCTCACTTTGACCCGTTTATCGACTCAGTTGGGGTCATTAGGTGGCGGGATTGGGTGAGGTCCCGATGCATGTAGGAGTCGATGCTTCGTTGTCGAGGATTCACCGCTTTACCAATGGTCGTTGATCTGA
>KQ996629.1:6621-37244 GCA_001598015.1 Dorcoceras hygrometricum | reverse complement strand
TTCTGTCCCTGCGAAGGAGGAAAAGCCCGCCAAGAAGCCCAAGGCAAGGACTTCAAAGCCAAACAAATCTGAGGATGTTTGCCACCACTGCCACAAGCCTGGGCACTGGAGGAGGAACTGTAAGGAGTACTCGAGCAGTTGCGAAGTGACAGTAAGGATTTTCTACATTGAAATAAATATATCTCTTAATTCGACTTTCTGGGTACTTGATACCGGATGTGGATCTCATATCTGCAATGATTTGCAGGTAATGACAAGAAGCCGACGTTTTAGAGAGGGTGAGATCCACTTGAGTCTGGGCAATGGAGCAAGGGTTGCTGCAGTAGCTATAGGAGATGTTCATTTATTTCTGTCTTCAAATTTTAAGTTGTTATTGAGAAACGTTTTGTTTGTTCCCGAGTTAATAAAGAACATTATTTCTGTTTCTATGCTTGATAGTGATGGATATTCTTATCTTTTTGCTAATTAGATTTGCAATATATACAAGAATGAATGTTTAATTGGAATTGGGGAACGCGAAAACGATTTGTACACCTTAAAATTAAAAGAAGTTCCAACTCGCGATGTGGAAACACATACAACAACAATTAAAAGGAAAAACGATAGCTTAAACCCAGCACAACTTTGGCACGCTACGCTAGGTCACATTTCCTTGAGTAGGATGAATAATTTGGTTAGGAGTGACATGTTTGATACGCCAGTTATTAACTCCCTACCGACTTGTGAATCTTGTCTCAAAAGAAAAATGACTAAAAAACCCTTCACGGGCAAGCCTGAACGTGCTCAAGGCCTGTTGGATTTGATCCACACTGATGTGTGTGGCCCGCTTAGCATTGGTACTAAGTACGGTCACACATACTTCATCACCTTTACCGATGATCACTCTAGGTATGGGTACTTGTACTTGATGAAGCACAAGTTTGAATCCTTTGAAAGGTTCAAAGAATTCAAGGCTGAAGTAGAAAATCAGTTAGGGAAAACTATTAAAGCACTTCGATCCGATCGAGGTGGTGAATACTTGAGTGCTGAATTCAAGACTATCTGAGAGAGAATGGGATTCTCTCACAGTGGACCCCTCTGGCCACACCACAACTCAAAGGTGTAGCGGAGCGTCGTAATCGAACCTTGATGGACATGGTTCGATCTATGATGAGTTTCACTGAGTTTTGGGGCTATGCGCTCGAAACGACGGTGATGTTGTTGAACAATGTCCACACCAAGACGGTGGATAAAACTCCATATGAGATATGGATGGGCAAGCTGCCCAAATACTCATACATGAGGATTTGGGGATGTCCTGCTTACGTGAAGCAGACAGTGGGAGATAAGCTGAAACAAAAGTGTTTGTTTCTAGAAATGCCACCTTTCTGGAAAGGGAGTTTCTACTTGATAGAAAAGGCAAGATAGTAGAACTCGAAGAGGTTCGAGAACCATCTGAAGTACCAAGTGAATCTCCCGCACATCAAGAGCCAATACCAGAAATGGTCGCACCTAGGAGATCTAAAAGGATTCCTAGGGCTCCTCATAGATATGTTTTCCTCCTTGAAGATGATAAAAGTGATCAAGTTATTGGATGTGATCAAAGTGTTTGTTCTAGAATGCCACCTTTCTGGAAAGGGAGTTTCTACTTGATAGAAAAGGCAAGATAGTAGAACTCGAAGAGGTTCGAGAACCATCTGAAGTACCAAGTGAATCTCCCGCACATCAAGAGCCAATACCAGAAATGGTCGCACCTAGGAGATCTAAAAGGATTCCTAGGGCTCCTCATAGATATGTTTTCCTCCTTGAAGATGATAAAAGTGATCAAGTTATTGGATGTGATCCAAGAACATTCAAGGAGGCAATTTCCGATACTGATTCTAATTTGTGGCTTGAAGCAATGCAGTCTGAGATTGACTCAATGCATTCAAACCAAGTTTGTACTCTTGTTAATCCTCCCGAAGGAATAGTTCTTATTGGGTGTAAATGGATATACAAGAGAAAACTTGGGCCTGATGGTAAGGTAATGACCTACAAGGCACGACTGGTCGCGAAAGGTTACACTCAAAGGCAAGGTGTTGACTATGATGAAACCTTTTCATCAGTCGCAATGTTCAAGTCAATTAGAATCCTACTAACCATAGACGCATGGTACGACTATGAGATATGGCAAATGGATGTGAAAACTGCGTTCCTTAATGGAAACATTAAGGAAGAGATCTATATGACGCAGCCTGAGGGTTTCACATCTGTAGGAAGTGAGCATAAAGTATGCAAGCTTCAAAGATCGATCTACGGTCTCAAACAAGCATCGAGAAGTTGGAACCTGAGATTCTATGAAACAATTAAGGAATTTGGTTTCATCAAGAATCCCGAGGAGCCATGTGTGTATAAGAAGGTAGTTAAGAATGCTGTGACATTCCTTGTGCTTTATGTTGATGACATTCTACTCATTGGGAATGATGTAGGAATGTTGCAGTCAACTAAAGTATGGTTGTCTAGTAGATTATCGATGAAGGACATGGGTGAAGCATCCTATATTCTTGGAATACAGATCTATCGGGATAGATCGAAAAGGATGCTCGGACTCACCCAAGCCACCTACATCGATACCATACTTAAGCGGTTCTCTATGGAAGAGTCCAAGAGAGAACACCTACCTATGTGCCACGGGGTCACTCTATCTAAGTCTATGTGTCCAAAGACTGATGAGGAAATAGAGAGTATGACACGTGTGCCATATGCCCCGGTGATAGGTAGTATTATGTATGGCATGATCTCAACTAGACCGGATGTCGCATATGCTCTGAGTGTCACGAGCCGTTACCAAGCCAACCCCGGCCAAATGTATTGGAAGGCCGTGAAAGATATTCTTAAGTACTTACGAAGGACTAAGAATATGTTCATGGTCTATGGGGGTGGTGAACTGAGATTGGAAGGCTACACTGATTCTAGCTTCCAATGTGACGTGGATGATTCGAAGTCAACCTCTGGATTTGTATTCATGCTCAATGGTGGTGCTGTCTCTTGGAAGAGTTCCAAGCAAGACACCATCGCGGATTCAACCACTGAGGCTGAGTACATCGCAGCATCAGCTGCTGCTAAAGAGGCGGTTTGGATAAGGAATTTCGTCCAAGAGTTGGGCGTAATCCCTGAAGCAGTTGGTCCAGTCCCGGTGTACTGCGACAACACGGGTGCCGTTGCGCAAGAAAAGTAGCCTAGGTCTCACCAAAGATCCAAACATATACTGAGAAAATACCACATAATACGGGACATTGTGGCTAGAGGTGACATAGCAGTCGATAGAGTCGCCTCTGCAGACAACATTGCTGATCCACTTACGAAGCCCTTTCCAGGACCGTTGTTTGAAAAACATCGCGAAACAATGGGACTGCGTCTGATGAGTAGTTGGCTTTAGGGCAAGGGGGAGATTGTTAGAGTAGATGCCCAACTAGCCAACTTGTGGCGTGTGGGTTTTATTGACTCTTTGTGTAACGATCTTTATTTATGAAACTCGCATTTCTTTTATGGTATTCTTTATCTTCATTATTGATTTATAATGTTAACAATTGTGTTGGATAAAGACCTAGAATGCACCATAGTGTATGTTAAATGTGATAGTGGATATGATGGCTATCATGAAACACATCTAATAGTCACTGTGTATTCTAAACTCGTTCCTAGTCGATTGGGCCGTCAAAATGAGGATAAGGCCGCCCGAGCTTGAGACTAGCATCTGCGATGTGAAGTACCATGTTTCATTGGTAGGGAACATTGTGATGTTCTGAGCATGCAGATGGATAGTGACCTGATGATCTATCGAACTACCCTCGTTCGGACTTTCCAAGTGGTTACCATTTATCGAGTGGATAAGTCCGAGGTCTTGGTTGTACTGATTAGTCCTCACTACTCGAAACGTCATTGAGACTCTACATGATAGGTGTCTCACTTTGTGTGAAGTCCGGGGCTCGAAACGAGGGCGGGGAGTGATCGCCGGTGCCGAGAGGTTGCACGGACAATGAGCGGCTCCTGGCAGGCTTCTAGAGACGAAGAGACACTTGAATGAACCGATCCCACATCGGAATGAGAGGGATTACGAGACTGGAAAGTTATAGATGTAATGGATGTTAGTTGAGGAAGGTTTAGCAGATTTAATTGGTACTACTCATACCAACAAGGTGCATCTTCTTTTCGGGAGCTCATCACTTAGGAACTCCAAAGTTAAGCATGCTTGACTTGGGACAATTTTGGGATGGGTGACCCTCTGGGAAGTTTCTCAGGGTGCGTGCGAGTGAGGACAAAACACGCTGAAAAGATCAGTGTTGGTACAGTGGGGACAGTCGTTAAATTTGGGGCGTTACAGATGGTATCAGAGCCGACCTCTCTTAGTACGGTGTGGTTCGGGAACGAACCAAGCGAAAGCTGGTGGGCATGTGAGGTCCGGGGCTCAAAAGAGGGCGGGGAGTGATCGTCGGTGCGAGAGGTTGCACGGACAATGAGCGGCTCCTGGCAGGCTTCTAGAGGGGAAGGGGCACATGAATGAACCAATCCCACACCGGAATGAGAGGGATTACGAGACTGGAAAGTTATAGATGTAATGGATGTTAGTTGAGGAAGGTTTAGCAGATTTAATTGGTACTACTCATACCAACAAGGTGCATCTTCTTTTCGGAAGCTCATCACTTAGGAACTCCAAAGTTAAGCGTGCTTGACTTGGGACAATTTTGGGATGGGTGACCCTCTGGGAAGTTTCTCAGGGTGCGTGCGAGTGAGGACAAAACACGCTGAAAAGATCAGTGTTGATACAGTGGGGACAGTCGTTAAATTTGGGGCGTTACACTTTGACCCGTTTACCGACTCAGTTGGGGTCATTAGGTGGCGGCATTGGGTGAGGACCCGATGTATATAGGAGTCGATGCTTCGTTGTCGAGAATTCATCGCTCGCCTTTGTGCGTGGATATCCTATGCTATCTGAGGAGATAATAGTGTAATAAATCTCTTGCCAGAGTACTAGATGTGTTTTGGGTAAATGGGTTTACCTAGTAACACACGCGATGTCACTATTTGATCTCCGAGATGTATGCATAGTTATCGGATCTCTAGCGACTCTCGATTCACCAATGGTCGTTGATCTGATCGGGATATGTGTGTTGAAAGGACCGTACTGTACGCTAACCATGACCGACTGGTTCTTGCGGGAACTATCAGTGATACCTAGGGGATCATGGGGCGATGTTGCTAGGCGCTTTACCATGATCCGATGGGTCGGTCCGAAATTGTGATTTCGGGGTCACAATGGTTGTGGGCCCACGGCTAGCTGTATCTCTGAACCATTGAGGGTCACGCAAGTACTGGCTTCACGATTCCCGCACGGAAACTGAGCTCAATGTGTTGAGCATAGGAGGAGGAATTTAAGGAGTGCGACTTCCTAAAAGTCAACAGGGGTCAAATTGCAATTTCCCTAAATTTTGGGCTAGTTTGACTATCCTTGAAACTTGGAGGGCCAAACTGCAATTTTGGACTAGGTGGTCTGAAAAATTGGTTTCACATCATAATACTCAGTTTTGGAAACTGTGTTGATCGGTATGATCTGATCGTCGATTGGGATTATGATGAATCCACGGTGGTAGGAATGAACCGAATGTTCATATGTTGGACTGGGCCCGCCCCAGGTCCAATGGGCCGGTTCAAGCCCATCCCCCTCTACATATACATGGCCTAGGGTTATTATGACACAACACACAACAACTCAAAACCCTAGACCTAAAGAGTAGCCGCCCCTCCTCTCCCTCTCGGCCGCCCACCACCACACGCGCCGTCGTGCCGCCGCCGTGTGCCGCCGCCGCCGTTGCTCACGTGATTGGACTTGTTCCGATCATGTCGACGAGGAGATTCCGTTCGTGACAAATTCGTCAGCTCTTCTAGTGCAGACTGACGAAGGAGCCGTGAATCCAGTCGTGGACCGGATTAGGAGATCTACCGCCGCCTACCGCTGAAGTGCCAGTTTCCATGTGAATCTGGTCGGAGCCAGGCGCCTAGACGCCAGCAAGGTATCTTCTATAAAACATCCTATGAATGTTTTATTGCTTTGATTATTATGTATTGAACGTTTTCGGGGCAAATTTTGAAACTTCCGCTGCGCCCCCGGGATCCGGATCCGCCGCTGCGCCAACAAGCTGTTCTAAGGAGAAGAAAGATTGGCTCGAGGTGACCCCCGAGGACGAGGACGAATCTATATTCTGGGGGCACTCGGACAATCTCCATAAAACCAAGCTGGCATACCCAAGAAAACCAGCTTGGAGAACAGCTCAAATGTAGAATTTTCTCAGATATAGGGATCAGATTAGAAACCAGCTGGTTAAGGACAAACCAGCTGGATGAGCTGATCAAGAGCTGATCCAAGAAGAAGGGACTCTATCTAGCAAAGTCATGAACAGTCATAAAATGGGGAAGAACTTTGCTGGATGGAGGAACTCGAAGCTCTGAAGATGATGAAGATCAGCTCAAGAGCAAATGACAAGAGCAAATTAGAAAATTGCTCAAGAGCAGTTGCAAACGAGAGAAGAAGAAGAGAGCTTTGAACGGATTGAAGAAGCAACCAGCTCGAACAAGACCAGCTCAGTGCAGGCCAGAATGATGAACAAGCTGGTTAAAGTCAAGCCAGCTCAGATAGCATGGCAGATGCTATCAAATCTACGAGCAAGAAGATTTGAATGCAATGCTATACGACAAACACTGTCTAGTATTCAAATCGACTTGCTTGTATTATCTTCTCAGAACAGTGCTCACGTGATTAAAGTGAAGAAAAGCCTGCGATACATTTATTGTCAAAGGACACAAAGTACAACACTGTCAGAAGACCTTTCAACGCCTACTACTTTGTGTCCAACGGACAAATTTCCATGCAAGGCTATAAAACAGATCACAAGTGGCAGATTGAAGTAGAGCTGAGAAGAGCGAAGCCGAAACAATGTTGTGCAAACCAAAATGTAAACATCAGAAGAACGCACATCATTGAACCTGGGAAGACAATGAAAATTCAGCTCGCACAGGAGCACTTCCCAGTGTGTGTGAGATTTAAATACTTGAGAGATTATACTTACACTGAAAATCTCACAAATGATTCACTCACATATACTTTGAGAGAGATGATTAGATTAGCTGAGTGAATCGAATCAAACGACTTCCATTGTAGTATTTGGACAGAGACGTTAAACAAGTCTAGTTGTCTTTCGCACTGAGACGTTAAAGAAGTGTGTGTAGTCTTTCGCACTGAGACAGTAAAGAAGTGTCGCCTTCTCACTGAGACAGTAAAGAAGTGAGTTAGACACACGCAGCTTGCGGGCTGGTGTGCAGTGGTGTGGCTAGGAGTTCTTGCGGCTGCGGGTCATAGGAGTGGGTTGCAGCGGGGTTCGTTGTAATCAAACTATTGGATCCTTCCCATTGCGGAAGAAGGGGAGATGTAGGAGATTGAGCTCCGAACTTCCAATAAACAAATCAGCGTATTACTTTACTGCTTTCTGCATTTATTCATACGCATAGCATGTTTGTTGAAAACTGTTAAAACTGTTCAAAAGGCCTTCGAATCTTTAGAGTGCAGGTTGAGTTATTTCCGCATGATTTAACTTCATTACTCAATCTGTATCTCGGTGCACAAGTATTCAAGAACACTAAGCTATTGCAGCTCTACGTTATAAATAACCAGATCGCTTCATCTTTCATCGAGCTGGTTTCAACAACCAGCTAGAACCAGGCTCTTGCACTGCGATGGTTTAGCGCCGAGCTGGTCATACACAAAAGCATCTTAGTTTCAGCATCCAGTTGGAACCTGCTTAGTGATAGTAGTCTGATTTCAGCGCCTAGCTGTATCCAGCGTCTTTCACAAGATCTGGTTATTCCCTCTAAGTGTGGTTATTGACCAAATAACGTCCTAATACCCTGACAGAGGGTAAAATCGATCCTAATAGAATATTTTGATTTATATAACAGTTTGTACAAACCCACCTCAGTTGGGACTTATCACACTGTCCAAACTGAGACTCATAGGCTCATCACTATACACTTGTGTAACGTCTCTGTGCCAAGACTACAAACACTAAGTTTATTGTCTTTGTTCCAAGACAGCTTTGTATATTTGATTTACATTCACTATCTAAATTGTTTCAACTCAATTCTCATATATGTGAGTGAAAAAGTGTGTGTGTAAGGATGCAGTCTGATACACTGTAAACACTCGAATATAACCTCATAGACTGTCGTCTTCCTAATTGATCTTTAGGACATTACAACGACGCTGCTAGTTCTCGGCTGGTTTCTTCTTTTCTCGTCCGAAATTGAACTATGTGCACATATGCAGCTTCTTATCTTGCACCAGTTCAGTCTTATATTTATAGCCTTTGTACTAATATGAATGTTTGATACAACTTTCTAGCCGTTTGAAAAGGCTTCTGTAAGTTCTAACATGTGTACTTGTCGTCCTTTCATCGTATAGGAGTAGTTGAGGCTATTTATGATCTCTGAGTTTTCTGAACTGATCTTTGTCGTATACGACAAATCAGTTTGAAGTTCTTTTGTTCAGTCCACAATAATCTTGTTCAAACTGATTTGTTCGTCTGAGCTGATAGCCTGTACTGATCGAACTCCATTATGATCTGTTCTTTTCTGTTGGCTCTGTTCTGCTCTTCTTTTATGCATTGCGCTCTATTTTTCTTCTCTCTCTTTTTAACTGAGCTGCTCTGATCTGATCTGTTCTTTATGCTTTAATCTGATCTATACTCTCTACTAAGCTGATTTGATTTGCTTCGCACTACTCTTTTGCTCCTGTTCTAATCCGATCTGATATGAACTGTTCTGTGCTTCTTATCTATTCTGTTATGATTTGAACTTAACTGTTCTGCTCAACTGTTCTTGATCTGATCTTTTCTATTCTGATTATCTGTACACTGTTCTGAGCTGATCTGTATACTGATATCTGAATGGTTCTGCTCTAAGCTGGTCTCATCTGCTTATATCTGAACTGATCTGAACTCGTCATTTGATCTGATCTGAACATATTCTTCTCAATTGAACTACTCTTGTTCTGATCTAATCTATATCATTCTTCAACTAAGCTTAGGTATTCGGGTATACTGAACAGTTCTTCAATTGTTAGCTCTAATCTATTCTGATCTGCATCCAGCAAGATCTGCACAGTCAAGTAAACATATTAGAAACATAGTAAAAAGTTTTTTGTCCATCAAATTAAGATCTGATTTGTTCCCAAATCCAACAGACTATAAAATAATTTGTGACATGTTCTCTAATAGAAAATATATACAAGAGAATACATAATATGCCTTAAAATACCCACCACGAATATGTATATTAGATTAAGGGATTAAAATTATCGGTATTTATATATGTTAAAAACATGACGAAAAATTTAGCATTTTTTTTAAACTATCAAATCGCGTTGGCTTAGGGAAGGGCCTGTAAAGTGTACCATTTTGAGGTGTGAAATGATGATTGGAGTCATAAAGAGGCACGTACATGTTGGGGATTAAAGAAACAAAATTAAACAAGACCAAAAATTGACAATTCTTCCCTTTAACTTGTTCAAAATTTTTAATAAATGATAATAATTTTTATACTTTTATTCACGATTTCTATTATTAACTAAAATACTAGTTTACATATAAAGTGTGAAATCTAGTACATTTGAAAAACTCAAATATAATATAGTCTAGATTAACATTTAAAAATCCATAATTATGATATATATTTATATTGGGACAAAACCTTGTAGTTTAGTTTTAGGTAATTTAAGTGACTAAGATGCACGAACGCTTGTAATTTTACCAAAAGTTATATTTATTGACAATTATGCACTCGAATTCTAAAATACATAACGGTGTCAATATCATATTTTTATCGCTCTCTTGGTTGGTGCATTTCTGCACTCCAATATGAGTCATGTTAATGTGATTTATTTGTTAAGATGCAAAATAAATTTTGATGGATTTTTTGAGGAATCAACGTTAAATGATTGGTTTTTTCGAAGATGATTGAGCTAAAATTCGTGGATTTCTATTCTCCAACTTCAGTTTTTATGCTTGGTTTTCTAACCAAAGAAGGTCTTTCCCTGAATAAAAAAATGTATTTTAAAACATCCTTAGGGTAGAGTGTTGTATAAAATATATATCTTTTCAAAATTTTTGCATATAAAAACTGTAATATAATCGTAGTTGTAAAACAAATACAATAAAATTCTCTTCACTAAATATATATATAGATTTTTTTTTTTTTCACTATGACAAAACACGTAGCTATTGTCTGTCGGTGCCCAATAGGTAAACATAAAGAATAATGCAAGAATCTGTAAATCATGTTAGTCAGATAAATCACACTGACCAAATATTGTGCGGTAAATTCAGAAAAGAAAAGTATTGAATAGTTGAAATTAAAATTCTAATCATTGGTCAAATTAAATACTTACATACTTCTCCAAATAATATATCCTCACATCATCTTTTCCATTATCTTATCTTAGTTAAGAAAAAAAGGGGAATAATGGAGTCAGGAACATCGAAGTGGTAAAATATACGACAATCTAGAGTGCAAAACATTTTAAAATGGCATGTTGTCTTAAATAAATTGTACAAATATATAAAAACTAAAAAATATGGGATGCAATTTGTAAAGTCTTCCACCTTATTTATGACGTGGGGCTTTCATCACCAACTACCATACTTCTTTTTATTCTATATTCCTAATTTTTAAATTGGATTAATTACATACTCTCTAGTATAAATATTTGCTCTTGATTCAAAAACAATTGAGCATACACAAACTCCAAATACCTCACGCCCCATTATAGATCGAAGCTCCCATATAATGGAATACACGGAGAACACAACATCCCCCACCGCCGCAGTCGTTCCCGTTGCCGTTGCAGCGACGGAAGGCTATCCATCCTCTCTATCTCCAACACCCTCACCATTATCTCCGGTGGCAGCGGCAGCCTCTCCTCCGCCAACACACGTGATTCTCAGCCCCTGCGCGGCCTGCAAGATCCTCCGCCGCCGTTGCGTCGAGAACTGCATTTTGGCGCCGTACTTCCCGCCGGATCAGCCCCTCAAGTTCACCATTGCACACAGGGTCTTCGGAGCTAGCAACATAATCAAGCTGCTGCGGGTAAATAAAATTCATCATTTTGGAATTTATGTTCTTCCACAACAAAATGCTGGTCAAACTATATATAAGTTACTGTACTAAATTATTAGTATATATGTATAGAATGATAGTAATTATTTTTTACATTTCATACTATATTTTGTGTTCTGCAGAAATAGCTAGTAGTTGAATTGGAAATTTGTTAATAAAATACAAAATTTTAATATATTGCTGCGTGAAACATTCATATTGCTGCATGACACTCTGTTTCACGTAAACACAGTTCATTATCCATGATAGCGATAGACATTAATCATATATATGAATTTTATATTATTATATTTCTCTTTTCAGATTTTGATATCTATCTCATCAAAATCTAAGTTTATTTATCATCTTCGTTTTTATTTTATGTTATTAATTATTTTCGTAGTGATTTTTTTTAATATAATGCTGACGTGATACTGTATGGTACATTTATGTGTGTAATTTCAGTCAGTATTTCAATGAAAAATAGTTGAAATTAGTTAAAAAAAAAACCTTTACAAATATAAAGTTAAGATTGAAATCTGTCAATATAAAAGTACCGTATTTTTTTGTATTTTCTCTTCATTAAAATTATGTATAGAAACCGAACAAAATCTAAATGGTTTTAAAAAAGTCGGTATTGATTTTGCCACAACAAAGAAAAGTGGTTTCTGTAGATCGAGAATTCTCCGTATAAATTTTTATTGACTTCAGATTATTACATAATTAGAATATAGAATTATTGCATATTAATTTCAATGTTTCTCATACTTGAGTATTATTTAATGTGCACTTGAAAGGGACTTCAGTTGAGGTCAATGGACCAAGTTTCTGTGGAATTTTACCAATAAACAGCATTTATAACAAACTTTCAACTCTGTAATTTCACCTCAGAAAAAGACATATATGGAAAAACATAAATACCAACAAAATTAGGTACACCAAAATGGCATTTTATTCAATTAAACATGTTAATTATTCTTGGTGAAGACCAACAATGATTTGATATTTCTTTTTTATAAAAAACTAACTAGTAATATATTGTATTGATTTTTTCATCAGGATCTTCCTGAAGCTCAAAGAGCTGATGCTGTAACCAGCATGGTGTACGAAGCTAACGCAAGGCTAAGGGATCCCGTTTACGGTTGCGCGGGCTCGATTTGCCAGCTCCAGAAACAGATCAGTGAACTCCAAGGTGAATTGGCTAAGGCACAAGCAGAAATCATGAACATGCAATGCCAAAATGCCAAATTATTCGAAATGATCTGCAAAAAAATGGGAACACAAGATGATCTTGATCAAGAAACTAAGCACTTCACACATGAACTCATGTTCCCATATGATGACATTAGTAACTCCCCATTCTTTCTTGATGAAAACATTTTGGGTGTGGCTTGGGAACCACTTTGGACATGATGCATGTGGAAAACGTTCACGTCTGCGTACTCGTCTCGGATTTTTCCCAACATATGATATGATCATATATTAATTAAGTTACACTGATTAGATATATGTCGGAATTATTTTGATATAATAAACTTATCGAGATATGACAAATATCGAATCAGTGTGATATACAATAAGAGATATAGTTCAAGTTGTAGTAGAGGATAATTGATTTAATAATGGAAGAGTTGTTAGATTCGGAGGACTTTTATAGTTAGAGGAAAATTTATGTACTTTTGAATTCAATTTGCTTGTACTTTTCCAAAGGAAAGGGAGACAAAGAAGAACCCGAACTTTTTATTTCTTCCTAATATATAATGACCTTAAGGACTGATCTTTCTTGTGTGGAAACTTTAAGGTTACCTAATGCTATCTTTTTATGTTCATTTATTGCGATGATTTTCTTGCAGAAGATGTACTTTACTTTATCGTATTGAATACTGATGTATCCGCTGTTTAATGGTGTAAAAGTACGTGAGATTTTCTTTAACAAATTATGAGGGGATTTCTACAAGTAGTACATAATATGCATGGAACTATCCATTAAATTCATAACTTTTTTGTGCCCTGTACGCTGCTTAATTGACCCTTGTGGAGTTATCAAGTGCGAAAGTCGAAGATTTGTGAGAGACCAATATTTCCATCTTTTGATACCGGTTGGTTCGTGAGATGAAATGATTAACGATGTGATGAAAAGTTGATTGTTATAACATGGTTTTTTAACTCCAGTTATTGTAAAAGTTGAGCCAAACACGGGATGATACATTTGTTGGAAGGTGGTGGACAAAATAATTGAAAGTGTAGTAGGAAGAGGAAGTCGAGATATGATAAAAATATTTTATAGCTCCAATGACTTGGCTTACATTTCCACCATGCCTAGACTATTTATACTAGTCCATGGATGAATCTAGATGAGACCACATTAATTTCATCCATGCATTTCTAGATACATCTCTTACTAAGTTCATGCATAATGTATTCTTGAATAACTTAATTACATTCATGTATGTTCCAAGTTTATCTAAGTAGAAAACTTATCCGGTCAACATTTATTTTCAACACACCCCCCTAAACTTGAACTTTCCGAACTCCAAGCATGAACCGCAACTTTTCAAAGCTGTCAAACTTGAGGGGCTTTGTAAAAATGTCCGCGACTTTATCCATGGTCTTCACGTGCTTCAACTCAACTTCTTTCTTCGCAATGCATTCTCGAATGAAATGATACCTCGTGTCGATGTGCTTACTTCGTTCATGAAAAACTGGATTTTTCGCTAGATCCATAGCAGACTTATTGTCAATAAAGATCTTTGTAGCTTCCTCTTCTTCCAAATGAAGCTCTTTCAATAGCCTTCTCAACCATATTGCATGACAAGTGCACGACGTAGCGGCAACATACTCGGATTCACAACTTGAAAGTGTCACAATAGGCTGCTTCTTGGAACTCCATGAAATTGCATTTTTTCCCAAAAAGAACACAAAGCCGGTAGTACTTTTTCTATCATCGATGTCTCCGGCAAAATCGCTATCACAATAACCCTTCAGCTTAAAATCATTAGAAGATGAATAAGCAATTCCATAGTTCACGGTACCTTTGATATAGCGAAGTATCCTCTTAGCCGTCATCATGTGTGATTCAGTTGGATTCTCCATGAATCGGCTGACAATTCCAACCGCGAATAAAATATCAGGCCTTGTACAAGTCAAGTATCTTAAGCTGCCGACAAGACTCTTGAATGTGGTTGGATCAACTTCTTCTTCTCCATCTTGTTTCATTCTGGATAACTTCGTTCCAAATTGCATTGGTGTATTCACAGGCTTGCAATTGAGCATGTTGAATTTCTTGAGAACCTCCTTTGCATATCCTTCCTGCGAAACGAAGATATTCTCCTCCGTTTGTCTCACTTGGATTCCCAAGTAATACGACATAAGTCCCATGTCGCTCATTTCAAATTCACGAGCCATAGCTTTCTTGAAATCGTCGAACATTCTTGAACTATTTCCTGTGAATATCAAATCATCCACATAGATACAAACAAATAGGAAATATCCATCTTCCTTTTTCACATAAGAGCATACTCATGTGCACATCGAACAAAGCCATTTCCTTGCAAGTAGTTGTCAAGACGGTTGTTCCACGCTCTTGGCGCTTGCTTGAGCCCATATAATGCCTTCTTTAACTTCAACACTTTATCTTTATGGCCCTCGATCACATAGCCCAACGGCTGTTCAATATAAACATCCTCATCAAGAAACCCATTGAGAAAAGCTGATTTTACATCAAGCTGGTAAATTTTCCAACGATATTGAGCTGCAAGAGAGATGAGCAGTCGAATAGTCTCCAAGCGTGCTATGGGAGCAAAAACCTCATCATAGTCAACACCATGTTTTTGCTTGTAGCCTTTAGCGACGAGCCTTGCCTTGTATCTTTCAACTTCTCCGTTTGCATTCTTCTTGGCCTTATACACCCATTTAACACCAATAACTTGATGGTTCTTGGGAAGAGATGTCAACTCCCAAGTGTCATTTTTCACAATGGCATGAATTTCTTCATCCATAGCTCGCCTCCATTTCTCATCCTTCTCTGCCTCATCAAAGCTCAAAGGTTCTGCATCTGCAAGTAAACAAAACAAATTCATTCCATCAATAGCTTGTGTTTCATTATATATATCAGCCAAACTCCGATATTTTGGAGTCTTTTCTCCCGAAGATGATCCCGGTGTGTTAGATAAACCCGAAGATGGTGGCGGAGTAGGATCTTGCTGCTCGACTTCTTGCTCCATATCATTTTCCTCATCAAAATAAGTAAATATATCATACGAGTCATTTTCCGTTTTAGAGCTCCAATTCCACGTGGCATCTTCGTCAAATTCCACGTCTCTGCTAATCACAATCCGCCTGCTATCTGGACAGAATAACTTGTATCCCTTGGAATTTTCATTATAGCCAATGAATACAAGTTTTCTGCTTCGATCATCAAGCTTTGACCTTTCTTGTTCGGGCACCTGGGCATAAAGATATGGATCCAAATATTCTGAGATGGTGTACACCTGGTGTCTGCACACTCCAAGCTTCTTGAGGGGTCACATTTTTCAAGCTCTTTGTTGGACTCCGATTGGAAAGATATACTGCACAAGCAACAGCTTCGACCCAAAACTCCTTAGGCATGTTTTTAGACTTTACCATCGTTCTGGCCATATTGAGAATCGTTCTATTCTTTCGCTCCGCGACGCCATTTTCCTGGGGTGATCTTGGAACTGTCAAAGGACGACGGATTCCATGCAACTCACAGAAACTGTTAAACTCATTAGAAGTAAATTCACCACCCATGTCGGTTCTCAATGCTTTAATTTCATATCCACTTTCTTTCTCAACAAGAGTTTTAAACTTCTTGAATGCATCAAATGCCTCGGATTTATATTTCAAAAAGTAAACCCATGTCTTTCTACTGAAATCATCAATAAATAGCACAAAGTAACAACTGCCTCATCAAAGCTCAAAGGTTCTGCATCTGCAAGTAAACAAAACAAATTCATTCCATCAATAGCTTGTGTTTCATTATATATATCAGCCAAACTCCGATATTTTGGAGTCTTTTCTCCCGAAGATGATCCCGGTGTGTTAGATAAACCCGAAGATGGTGGCGGAGTAGGATCCTGCTGCTCGACTTCTTGCTCCATATCATTTTCCTCATCAAAATATTAAGTCGTTTTCCATTTTAGAGCTCCAATTCCACGTGGCATCTTCGTCAAATTCCACGTCTCTGCTAATCACAATCCGCCTGCTATCTGGACTGAATAACTTGTATCCCTTGGAATTTTCATTATAGCCAATGAATACAAGTTTTCTGCTTCGATCATCAAGCTTTGACCTTTCTTGTTCGGGCACCTGGGCATAAGCGATGGATCCAAATATTCTGAGATGGTGTACACCTGGTGTCTGCCCACTCCAAGCTTCTTGAGGGGTCACATTTTTCAAGCTCTTTGTTGGACTCCGATTGGAAAGATATACTGCACAAGCAACAGCTTCGGCCCAAAACTCCTTAGGCATGTTTTTAGACTTTAGCATCGTTCTGGCCATATTGAGAATCGTTCTATTCTTCCGCTCCGCGACGCCATTTTGCTGGGGTGATCTTGGAACTGTCAAAGGACGACGGATTCCATGCAACTCACAGAAACTGTTAAACTCATTAGAAGTAAATTCACCACCCATGTCGGTTCTCAATGCTTTAATTTCATATCCACTTTCTTTCTCAACAAGAGTTTTAAACTTCTTGAATGCATCAAATGCCTCGGATTTATATTTCAAAAAGTAAACCCATGTCTTTCTACTGAAATCATCAATAAATAGCACAAAGTAACAACTTTTACCAAAAGATTGAGGCTTGATCGGACCGCAAACATCAGCATGGACAAGTTGGAGTGGTTTGATTGCTCATGAAAGAGATTGCTTTGGAAAGCTCTCCGTGGATGTTTGCCGAGTAAGCACGCTTCACATAATTGATCGGGGTGATCAATTTTTGGAATTCCCTTTACCATCTTATGATCTTCCAAAGCTTTTAGTCCGCCAAAATTTAAATGGCCAAATCTCATATGCCATTTCCATGATGGATCCTGAACAAAACTCTTCAAACACATAGGCCCACAATCTTTCAAGTCAAGCAGAAACTTGCGATTTTTCGTCATAGATACTTTAGCAATGAGATTAGAATTAGAATCTCTAATCCAAAGTGTGCGATCCTCCAGATAAATTTTGTAATTTCGTTCCAAAAGTTGGCCGATACTCAATATGTTGCTAGTCAAGTTTGGAACATAATAAACATCACTAAGAACTTTATGACTTCCATTTTTCGCTTCAAAGAGGATCGTACCTTTGCCTTCAATTTTTACCTTTGTATTGTCTCCAAAACTCACGAAGCCTTTCTGACTTGTGTCAAGCTCCACAAATTTTTCTTTGTCTCCCGTCATATGGTTGCTGGCACCATTGTCAAGATACCATGTACTCGCATTTGATTTCGACTCGTCTTTTAATGCAAGAAGCAAGGATTGCTCTGCATCGTATTCTCTGTTCTCCACCAAGTTTGCCTCTTCATTGTCCATATTAGATGGACACTCCCAAGAATAGTGACCATATTTATGACAGGAATAACACTCAATTTGAGATTTTTTACCTCTATCATCGGTCCGTTCATAGTTACCTCTTCCTCTTCCTCTTCCACGGCCTCGTGAAGATGATTGATTCTTTTTCTCATATTGGGAAGATTGATCTTCTCTTCCTTGGCTACGCCCACGTCCTTGGCCTCGACCTCTTCCCCGTCCTTGGCCTCGGCCTCTACTAGAAGAACCACCTCTTGGCTTGTAATTTGTCTTTGCCTGCAACACATGTCCGGCTTGCTCTTGCTTGCCATGATTCATTCTCTCTTCATGAGCTCGCAACGATCCAAGGAGCTCATCGACCATCATGGCCTCCAAGTCCTTCGACTCTTCAATTGCAACCACCACATGGTTGAACTTCGAGTTGAGAGAGCGTAGAATTTTCTCAACTACGCGAACATCGGGCAAAGCTTCTCCAAGTCTCTTCATTTGATTCACGATCGCCAAGACTCTTGTAAAATAATCGGAGATGGTCTCGCTCTCCTTCATAAAAATTGATTCAAACTCAGCCCCGCTCCCTTGGATGCCATCTGCTCTGATACCACTTTGTTGGAAGGTGGTGGACAAAATAATTGAAAGTGTAGTAGGAAGAGGAAGTCGAGATATGATAAAAATATTTTATAGCTCCAATGACTTGGCTTACATTTCCACCATGCCTAGACTATTTATACTAGTCCATGGATGAATCTAGATGAGACCACATTAATTTCATCCATGCATTTCTAGATACATCTCTTACTAAGTTCATGCATAATGTATTCTTGAATAACTTAATTACATTCATGTATGTTCCAAGTTTATCTAAGTAGAAAACTTATCCGGTCAACATTTATTTTCAACAACATTGATGTTGGCTCTTATCTGTTATCATTAGCAATGGTTTGAACCTGAATGAAGCAATAAACAAATGCTAATGAAGGTTGCATTTAGTTTGGAAGATTTGAATTCCAGTAAGTATTTTACGAGTTAAATGACTTCGTATTATGATTAAAAAAATCAAATTATCTAAAGAAAACAATCCAAAATAACTTGAATTTGTCAAAAAAAAAAAGTTATTATCATAGATTTGAAATTCCTAAGTTTAAATCCAAAAATCCGAAGTTCAAATATAAATATCCAAATGTGTCTACGTGAAGGTCTGTTTCTCAGTCCTTTAAGATAGAGATTTATGGATAAACCTACATTTGGAAAATCTCTTTGATAACTTTTTAGATGATATTTTTAGCAGCCACTCGAATACAGTAATTAAAATATATCTATTGTATGATGTTTTGTAAGAAAATCATAAACAAATTAAACCCAGAAGCTATACTTCCTACTTCTAGAAAATGCGTATAAACCAAGTTTTAAACACTACTTCATTTTTTCCAAAACAAAATCATTTTAATAAGTGAGATTATTTTGAACTCAAAAAAATAAACGGTCCACCAGACAATTATCACCCCGTATAATCCTGGTATAAAAATCTGTGCTCAAGAATAAAATCCAAAACTCAATTTGAAAGGCTATGCTCCCCACAAGATAACCAGAAAACGGACTGTCGTTTTACATGTAAATGCCGTAGCGAGACCAAGAAAATGGTTTCGTGGTCAACAAAGTAAATAAAGCGAGGAAATGTCGCTTGTCTTTTTAATCAAATCAAATTAAATTAATTAATTAGGAATCAGACTATTCATATTGCCTTTATTAATTAACTACATAATTATACGACTTTACTAATGATAATGAGATCTTGATGGATTCGTTGTCTCTCAAGGATAGTACAATGATGGTTATATATTATATATTCATCCCCTATCCATATATTTTGTGCGTGTGGTGCTATCAAGTCTTCCTGTGTGTTCACAAGTTCAAACACTAGACTTGTTTTTACGCAGTCGACATTGAGAATTTTTACTATTGAATAAAAAACTAAAAGGGTATATACAATATGCGATATCATGTCATAATATCCAGCTACATCTATATTGCATTATACTAGTTATGTTCATGACATAGCCTATATATATTATCATTGAATTTGATATGGATCCAGCGCTATCAGCACTATGAATTGTAGTTTCTTTGATTCAATAATTGGAAGGGAAAATGCTTAATTAAATAGAAATTCCTTGTAACTTCTTTTTTTTTTTAAAATACAAAGCTCCGTTTGGACACGTTTTATAAAAACATTTTTAGTGTTTTTAAAGTTAAAAAAACTTAAAGTATATGTTTGGACAAGATTTTATAAATTTTTTTTGAAAAATAATTTTCAAAACCCAGTTTTAAAGTACACTTTTTTAAGAACAAGTGGAAGATGTTTTATAATGTTTTTAGAATACAAAATATATGTAAATTTTATGTGAATGATCAATTAAAATTTTTTTGTTAGATTAATCATTCAAATGCTATTTTATACTATTTCTTAATTATAAATTATTTTTTCTAAAATAATTATCTAAATATTTTTTAATTTAAAAATATTTTTATAAAATAGTTGTCCAAACACATACTTACATTTAAAATCATTTTCAAAACATTTTGTAAAAAAATTTTTAAAAACACTTTTATAAAAATATTTTTATAAAACGTGTCCAAACGGAAATATTTTCAAAACAAAATGAATAATTACAAATGGGATGGCCACATGCATGTTATCTGATGACAAGTCAAAGGTAAGGTTTACAATATGAAAAAGGTACAATAAGTATAAACAAACTAAGTAAATACTAGATTCTATTTATAATGTCTAGAAGATGTTTTCAGTTAATTGATGGTTAGTCCTCATCATTGCCATTAGGTAAAGACATCCTTCGTTTACAAAGATTTTTGTGAAAACATTTAAGAAATTTAGTTACAGTGTCCATCGTTTTACCAAAATTATAGTTTCAACAATATAAGGGACGTGCATTTCAATCGTTACTCATTAATTAGGACATTTATTTCTCCAGTGAAACTCAAAATAGGCCAAGTACAATCAATTCCAAGAGATATCTATATGCAATATTTGGCAGTCTTTGTCAATTTAGAAGGTTTTAAATTTTGATGTATTAAAGTTAATTGAGAGCTGATGACTTGTAATATATAGCCCGAACCATCTGGTGTGCAGATTACAAGTAAATGGCGAGATCTCGTGTTTTGGGACCTGTAAATTAAACAATCCTCCGGTTCGAGAAAAAAAAAAGGCTTGTTGGAGGCGATGAATTTAATCATTGCACCGCCGGTTAAAACATAATTGAATCAACCTATCCAATTTAAATTATATTCTATCACCCATCTCGGTGCAATCTTGCATAATGATTGGTACTCTGATGCTCATTCATGCAAGAATATACCAACAAAAATTAACCACTACCCAGTACACAGTAGTGGTCGTCAACTATAACTAAAACTCTGGACCGTGCCACCAATCAAGAATTTGAATATCTGAAACAATATTGATTCCTTAGGTATTAGACCAAGGTAGTATTTGCAAAGATAGCGTTTTGAAGAATTTGTAGAAAGTGCTTCGAAGTTCTAAGCTAATAAAATACTTGAAAATTGCACGTACAAGTAAACACTTTTAAGGTAGGATCTTACAAGAGTTCCTGGAAGTGCTTCCAATGTTCTACCAATCAAATGCTTAGAAAAACTAAGAATCGCGTGCTTTTGTAAATCCTATATAAAATATGAGAAGCCCTTCTTAGAAACTCTAACAAACACTGCCTAAATAAGTTTTATACAAACTCGCAGCCGATATCTTTAGGTATGCACTGGCAAAGACAATAGCCCTGCAAATTACCTTGCTAACCAGCTACATGTGAGTCATTCTAGCTTGATACGGAAGTGTCTTGATATATTTCACATAAGCAAAATTATTGTGTATCAAGACACCCTTTTAGACATATTGTGTAATGGTAATGTATCCGCATAATGGGTATTTTAGTTTATATGAATAAATGAACTAAAGATATATTATGGAAGCTCCATTTTCCGCAAATTGGACAAATACACTAGATTGATTTGGTATGGAGTCCTTAATGCCCTTTAGAGTGTCTCGAATTCTCTTAAGAATGGGTTCTTGAAATCTAGTCAACGAGCTTGTGTAAATGCAGAATCATTAGTCTTCAATGCTCTAAGTCCATGTTTTTCGTCTCATATGTACGTACTTTCTTTTTTCAATTGTCTATGTGTCAACTTTTTATGTTTTGTGGAATTTTTTTATTCTTGACTAATATGCACTTAATTTATATTCATGTGATTAATTTAGCCAGACCAAATCATAAATAAGAGAAAATAGAAATCGTATACTTTGTTTTTGCAATGGAAATCTTTAACGTAACTGTAAGAAAAGTCAAACAAGTCTATATATATATAAATAAGAAAAGGAAATACTAAATAAATGTAATTGGTATAACTCTTGAACTTAACTGATTTTTTTGTTTACTCAACTCTTTCATTGTGGCTGAAATGGCATGCAAAGATTTTGTTGGAGTTGTTAATTTTGTGTTGCTTATCCGTAGATCACATTTTCAAATCAGCTATGTGCTGGCTAGCTAGGCTTATGGATTACTTTAATTCTACTCTAATTGTGCGAATATTTAATAGTAATAAATGGTAAAGTGGCGCGGCCCTTATACCGAATAATAAGATCGGTAGGAACAAGAGAAAGCCAAGTTTGGTAAAAAGTTATCTTATTGCAACATTTTAGTAATAAGGATCGAGAGAGAGACGAATATTGACAGAGTTACCACATTAATTAGATTAAGGGTAAATTGTGAAAAAATTTCCAAACCAAGACTCATATTTAGAGTCCGGTCCCCAGGTCAGAATTTTATTGTTTCCAGTCCCTGACACAATCCAAAAATTTGTTTTAACTCCCCAGTAATTATAATTTACTATATTACCCCAATCTCTTCAATTTTCATCTCACTCCCCATATCTTGATTTGATGTTAATGTGGTATTTTTTTTTTGTGGTTTAGTTTCAATCTTTTTTATTTAGTATATCGGTATTTCGAAGAAAATTATACATATTTTTAGATTTTTGATAAACTTTTAATCTCGCAAACGGATGAAAAACAATTTGGTAATATTTTTTTCCAAAAGTTATGATTTGTCAGAATAGCTAGTTATACAACTTATGACATATCTGAAAATATATTTGGTACCTTAACTTACTTTTTAAAATCTGATTTTATTTTTATATCTCTAAAAAAATCAGAGTTTCCTCACAAAATTGATTTAGCACATACCACAACAACGTACGAAATATTATATTTCCTAAAAAGTTATAAATTTAGTTTTTCTGTTATTCTTAATCCTTCTTTGTCAATCTGTATATATTTTCTCCTATTTTAGATATCAATTTACCTTCAACTATCTACTTTTGTCAAATTCTTGAAAATACCTAAACCCACGTTGTCAATTAATCGAGCACAAAAATCTTGAAATCAGGTATAATATAGTAAAATTAGTGCATACATAGTCTAAAATCGAGCACAAAATCTATATAATTGAGCATAATATGTGAGAACACAATAACCAAACACTCATATTCTCATTTGTAAGTGTGATGATGTTGAGGAGTAGTATACAATGGTACTTACGTTCAAATGCTTGAAAATACCTAAACTCCACGTTGTCAATTAATCCGAGCACTAAAAATACTTGAAATCGGGTATAATATAGGGAAATTAGAGCATACATGGTCTAAAATCGAGCACAAAATCTATATAATTGAGCATAATATGTGAGAACACAAGAACCAAACACTCATATTCTCATTCGTAAGTGTGAGGATGTTGAGGAATAGTAGCCAATGTATTTATGTTCAAATGCTTGAAAATACCTTAACTCATGTTGTCATTAAGAGAGCACAAAAGTCTTGAAATTGGGTATACTCAGAAGTACCATTGTCTACTAGTCCTCACCATGCGCAAAATTACAAATGAGAATGGGTGTTTGGTTCTTATGTTCTGATAATTTATGCTCAATTATACAGATTATATGCTCGATTATAGACTATGTATACTCCAATTGCACAATATTATACCCGATTTCAATACTTTTATACCGAATTAAATGACAACATGTGTTTATGTATTTTCAAGCATTTCAACATAAATACATTGTCAACTACATCTCAACATCCTCACACTTACAAATGAGAATATGAGTGTTTAGTTATTGTGTTCTCACATATTATGCTCAATTATATAGGTTTTGTGCTCGATTTTAGACCATGTATGTTCTAATTTTTCTATATTATACCCGATTTCAAGATTTTTGTGCTCGATTAATTGACAACGTGGGTTTAGGTATTTCAAGCATTTGAACGTAAGTACCATCGTATACTACTCCTCAACATCCTCACACTTGCAAATGAGAATATGAGTGTTTGGTTCTTGTGTTCTCACATATTATGTTCAATTATATAGATTTTGTGCTCGATTTTAGATTATGTATACTCTAATTTCCCTATATTATACTCGATTTCAAGATTTTTGTGCTCGATTAATTGACAACGTGGGTTTAGGTATTTTCAAGCATTTGAACGTAAGTACCATCGTATACTACTCCTCAACATCCTCACACTTGCAAATGAGAATATGAGTATTTGATTCTTGTGTTCTCACATATTATGCTCAATTATATAGATTTTATGCTCGATTTTAGACTATGTATGCACTAATCTTACTATATTATACCTGATTTCAAGATTTTTGTGCTCGATTAATTGACAATGTGAGTTTAGGTATTTTCAAGCATTTGACAAAAGTAGATAGTTGAAGGTAAATTGATATCTAAAATAGGAGAAATATACACAGAGTTGACAAAGAAGGATTAAGAAAAACAGAAAAACTAAGCTTATAACCTTTTATGAAATATAATATTTTGTACGCTGCGGTGGTATGTGCTAAATCAATTTTGTGAGGAAACTCTGATTTTTTTTAGAGATACAAAAATAAAATCAGATCTTAAAAAGTAAGTTAAGGTACCAAATATATTTTCAGATATGTCATAAGTTGTATAACTGGCTATTCTGACAAATCATAACTTCTGGAAAAAAAATACTACCAAATTGTTTTTCATCCTTTTGCGAGATTAAAAGTTTAGCAAAAATCCAAATATGTATAATTTTCTTCGAAATACCGATATACTAAATAAAAAAGATTGAAACTAAACCCCAAAAAAAAATACCACATTAACATCAAATCAAGAAATGGGGAGGGAGTGAGAAGAAAATTGAAGAGATGGGGGTAATATAGTAAATTAAAATTACTGTGGAGTTAAAACAAATTATTGGGTTGTGTCAGGGACTGGAAACAATAAATTTCTGACTTGGGAACTCAGCAACAAGATGAGTTTTGGTTTGGGGGTTTTTTCACAATTTACCCTTAGATTAAACAACAATTGTTTTAACTAATTTCCATTAGTTATTGTATAGGATGTTTGATCCGTAAGTGTTCAGAGGGGATAAATAAATACTTAAGTATTTTTCATTGTTGGACTTATCGATTGTTAGTCGACAAGTATTTGTGCGGAATGAATATCTTAATACTGGTGACATGTAGAATTGATATCAATAATCAATACAAATACGGTGCAAAAAATTAATAAGAGGAAAGTAAGGTTTTTATGGATTTTATGAGATTCAATCCTGCTTTGTCACTCTTTCTTCCGATATAGAAAGGATTTACTAGAAGTCTTTGGTTATATAACTACTTGCAACAGCGCACCTCAACTAGAACCTTTTCCTTGCCCAAACTGACACTCCTAGAACAACAACGAGGATGCTGATAGAACAAACTTCTATGTATCTTTTAGATCACACAAGAATATAACTACAATGAATAAGTAAGAACGGGGATGAGTTAATGAGTAGTAGCTGCATGATGACCCAATTGATTCTCTTGATCTGATGTTTCAATAAGTCTAGGCAGTCGAGCAAAGATGATTTTCAAAGATAAGTGCTCGAAATATTTTTTCTTTGATAATTGTTCATTCGTAGTCCTTCTGTACAGCTTTCTATGTCTTGTTCTTCTTCAAACCTTCACTGTATAGTAGCCTTCCAACGTGAGAATTAAACATTCAAATTGTGGTATTTCTACACGCATTAAATGCTTTCATGAAATAAGCTCCTTGTAGTCTATGCGCACTAGCGGAGTGAAAAGATAGATTGCTCTTTGCGCTTAGTATTTAATGCTCCGTGTCCTTTATTTTATGTATCTTCAACAACTTAAAAAAATCTGTTGATATGATCTACATTACTTCAGGCTAAAATAAGTTAGACTCTTCTTTACTCGATCTGATTCCAAATTTAACTGAATTGTTACTGCTTAACTGATTGCCTTTAGTTCAGTTCAAGTGGTCTTCGGCTCATCTGAGCGTCTTTGATTACTGTTAAAACAGTTCTATTTCCTCGAAGAAGATGACTATCTTATCGCTGATTGTGTCTTCGAAGCTGTCACTACTGAATATAAAGAGAACTGAGTATATACAACAACTGGATACTTGCGACTACTGAAAATATACTGTTCCAAGTCTGAGTCAAACACTACTGATAACCTCAAGTCTGATGTTCACTGATAGCACTGTAACCATTTCTGAAATACCATCTGTATAAACACTCAAACTCTGAATACAACTACTTGAGACAATATCACGGAGTCTGTTACTGAGATGTCTGAATACTTTCAATGCTGAAAACCTGACAGAAATCTGAACCTCCGAGTGCATTGCTCTGAAACAGATTTCTCACTGTAGCTTCTACAACAAATCTGAATAGCCTCAAGTCTGATAACTGTCCCGAAAACTGAATACTTTACTCGATGTTTGAACAGCTCCTGAATGGTCAACTCAGTTGTCAACGCTTAGCTCAAATCTCTCGAAACTGGAAAACTCTAACTAGAAAGCATGACGTCACGAGATCCGCAAAGTTCAATTCTCTTGTCTTCTGCGAAACTTTCAATGAAGTCACGGAATCTGAAATCTTCAATTCCTTTGTCTTCTGCGAGACTTAGTTCTCTTTGTTATTTTGTTATCACCAAAACCTATAAATTTTATCTTAACAATTTCCCCCTTTTTGGTGATGACAAAACTTAGCAGCCTTTGACTTAAAAGGAGACAACAATACATAGATCTAAGTCTGCTTAAATATATTCAATAAGAATCATGGTACAAAAGATTTGTACAAGAACTGAGAACTAAAACTCGTAGCTATCCATATTCAGGTTTATTCATTAAGCCAATATCTCCAACTTTTCTGCCTCGATCCACTACTTCCTCCACTGGTTCCTCTTTTTCTTGAAGGTTCACTCTTGCTACCACCACTACCAGGAGGAGGCTGACCTCGGCCATGACTGCTACTTTCTTCCCCCTTTTTGTCATCACTCCCCTTAGTGATAAAGGCAATGAGTTCAGAAAGATTAGTGCCAAGAGAAGCCAATTGTCCCTGTGTGTCCACACGGAACTCCAGTAGATCATTACGAATAACAGCCAACTTGTCATCAAATTCCTTAGATAAATCAGCTTTTAGATTCTTGACGTCCTTACGAAGATCTGCCAAATCGGCCGTTACAAAAGCATTCTGGGCGCGAACTGATTTCTTTAATTCATGCATTTCAACCGATAAAGCAGCTGTGTCAGTGTGAGCTCCCTGCCGAAGACTTTTAAAAATGCTTCGAAATGATTGATCTTGTTCAACACGGGCCTCGACAGCAGCTTTCTCGTAAGTATAAATCTTTGAAAAGATAGAATTTTGGAGATCGCCAATTTTGCTCTGTGTGCGCAACTGCTTGATAGAATTCTCAGAAATATAAGTGCGAAGCACTGCAAACTGTTCATTGATATCTGTAGCAGTGGCAGTAACATGTTCAATAGTCTGTTCAACAGCAGTTGCAGTGTCCTGAGGAATGTTGTGAAAACCCGAAAATACAGCTCCAAAAAAAAAAAAAAAATACAGCTGCTGGTCGAAATTCAGCAGTAGCGCCTGTTGGTGAAAGCTGATCAGTAGTTGATGGCGCGAGAGTGAAACACCGTCGTTTCGTGGAACCAGCAGTTGCGCATTGAATTGGTTACTGAAGCGGAAGGGATGATACGTTGTCGTTTCGACCTTAGCGGTTGCTGCTGGCAGGCGTGGCTTTTAGCGCGAGAGTGTTCAAGAGAGCGACACGTGATGGTCAACGTTTGTGAGTGATTGACTGCTGGATCAGCAGATGCGTGAGTTTAGAGTGACCAGCTGCTGGTTTGGGAAACCAGTCGTAGAAATGGAGCAACGTCGTTTCGTTAAGTTGAAACGCTGCGTTTTGGGTGTTTCGTATGGAACCAGCAGCGAGGGATTTTTGTGAGAAATTAGCACGGGGCCTGCTGGTCGCTAATTCAGCAGTTGGTACTTGAAGTTTAGCGATAGCAAAATGATGTCGTTTGAATAAGTCGATACGACAGCATTTTGCCTTCGCGCTAAAGATTCAGCAGATGTCTTGTGCGATGATTAAAACCAGCAGATAGCTATGGTTATCTTGAATCAGCAGGTGCATTACTTAAAGATAACCAGCAGGTGCTTTACAACGATATCAAAACGGTGTCGCTTGAATAAGTTGACACGACAACGTTTTGACTTAACGCTAAAGATCAGTCGTTGAGCTTGAAGAGAAACCAGCAGCGACACAAATTCAGCAGCGGGAGTTTAGCGACGCAGACTTCATCTTCTCCACGAAAACTCAGATTTCTCGACGCGAAACAAGATTCTTTGTACAGGAAACTCCACCCGTGGAAATTTGAAAAGATTTCTCACGCGTACAAGGCATATTTCACGCAGTAACCGTCGAATTGAGAGAATTAATGGCCAATTAAAACTCGTAAATCATGCGCGTGTAACAGTCGACGTAATGTTAGAGATTTAAGAGCCTTTAATGGCGGACGCTCGACTTTCTCACCTCTACGCCTATAAATACCAGAGGATGGCCACATAGTTGCTCACACCATTCGAAATCCCTCAGTTAGAACAGCAGCAAACTCACGCCAAAGTTCTGCAGGAGTTTTATCAAATCTCTTAGCCAGAGTCCTACGTAAATTGCGACGTGCTCAGAAGTTTTGCTACCAGATTTCTCATTGAAATCCTGCGAGCAATTGTGCGAAGTTTAGCAGAAGTCGTACGCCAATTTCCAGATTTCTGTACTACCAGATTTTCACCGAAGATTTTAAATAGTAAGTGGGCTTTTGCTAAGTAATATGTTCGATTGATATATATATATATTATTCTGTCGAAAATTCAGTTTTAAGTCTACTATTCGAGCACCTTTTTGTTCAGATTTTTGTCTCATTCAAACTCCGCTTGCACTGATTTTTGCTATCGTAATATGGGTCGATGGATCTGTTTTGACAGATCCTGATTAAGTTTTGAATTACACAAAACCTGTTATTGTGTTTCTAACAATTCCACTTAAGTGTACAGGTTTTAGGAACGAAGAAGAATATCAGCAGGAAGAAGCTTATTGCGCAAAGAAGATAAGCTGCGAAATCTGTCCAGCCGATGGTTCACAATATAAAGATTCAGCAGTTGGTCTGTTTTATCATGGAATCGGCAGCTGGATTAGCAATGGAGACGTCCAAAGTTGAATCAGCAGGAAATCAGCTGGAACGAGATGAACCAGCTGCAAGCGACTAGAAGAGGAAGATGAACCAGCTGGAACATCAAAAGGGAACCAGCTGGAACATCTAAGTGGACCATCGATGATGATTTCATTGGTGACGACATCATGTTCAGCAGATGAAGTTAGATCAGCTGGTGCGAAAGGACCAGCTGGAATAGAAGCTAAGAAGAGTCGCAAGATGGAGTTGGAACGATAAAGGTCAGCTGAAGCGCTAAGCATAGATGACATCAGCAGTGACGTCATCATTCAGCAGGAAGCTACAGTGATCAGCAGCTGAGCTAAAACTATCAGCAGTTGTGAAGAGAAGCGCGAAGATGAAGCGACGTCGTACAAGAAGTATTCAGTCGTAGTATAACCAGCAGTTGGTGTTTGAAGTTGGCGATTGCAAAACGATGTCGTTTGGATAAGTTGATACGACAACGTTTTGCCTTCGTAAGATTCAGCAGATGGTTTTGCGCTAAGAACCAGCAGGTACAACTCTCAAGAGAAACCAGCAGGTAGCTTGTACATCCAGACGCAAGCAACAGTACATCCAGTCGTGAGCTACAATGAACCAGCTGTTGCTATGCATTCAATCGCAAGATGTTGTACCAGTCGCAAGCAAGCTTCATCGCTATGAATCCAGTCGCAAGCATTTTACGACCAACGCCTGGATAACCAGCTGCAAGCGAAAACCAGATGCAAGATATCCAGTCGTAGTGATGAACCAGCAGCGAAACAGTTGACAATTTACGAAGAGTTATCAAAGATGGATGTCAACTGCTGAGCTCAATTCAAATGGAGAAAACGCAAGAAGCCTAGCAGAAGAAAAGGACACAAGCACTCTTCCCTGTCGGTACTTTACAGAACACTTTTGAACGGGAAGAATTTTGTGTCCAACGGGATTAATTTGAACAGAGGCTTATATACTTCGAGAAGCGCCATTGAAGAGACACTGTTGGTTGGAGATAACCAGAGCGCTGTTGCTGAAGTTGATCGCACAGTGCACCAACAGAGGGAAAATGAATCTGAAGTGAAGCTGTCAACTATCATACGAGAGAGAGCTTAATTGCAGTTGATAGTGGAGCTAGAATTAGCTAATTAGAGCATTTCCCTAGTGTGTGAGAAACAGAGAGTTGAGAGCTTCATTGTAACAATCTCACACACAGAGATTCATTCACATTGTATTAGTGAATGAATCTCAAAACCTTTCACAAACAATTCCCGTCCAAGCACGATGACGTAAAACTCATGTGTATGTAGTTAGTCACACAGTT
>KQ996627.1:1996-12301 GCA_001598015.1 Dorcoceras hygrometricum | reverse complement strand
GATCCCCTAGGTATCATTGATAGTGCCTGCAAGAACCAGTTGGTCGTGGTTAGCGTACAGTACGATCCTTTCAACACATATATCCCGATCAGATCAACGACCATTGGTAAATCGAGAGTCGCTAGAGATCCGATAACTATGCATACATCTTGGAGATCGAATAGTGACATCGCGAGTGTTACTAGGTAAACCCATTCATCTAAAACACATCCAGTACTCTGGCCAGAGAATTATACACTATTATCCCCTCATATAGCATAGGATATCCACGCATGAGAGCGAGCGGTGAATCCTCGACAACGAAGCATCGACTCCTACATGCATCGGGACCTCACCCAATACCGCGCCTAATGACCCCAAGTGAGTCGGCAAACGGGTCAAAGTGAGGTGCGTATCATGTAGAGTCTCAATGACGTTTCTTGTAGTGAGGACTAATCAATACAATCAAGACCTCGGACTTATCCACTCGACAAATGGTAACCACTTGGAAATTCCGAACGATGGTAGTTTGATAGATCACCAGGTCACTATCCATCTGCATGCTCAGAACATCACAATGTTCCCTACCAATGAAACATGGTACCTCACATCGCAGATGCTAGTCTCAAGCTCGGGCGGCCTTATTCTCATTTTGACGGCCCAATCGACTAGGAACGAATTCAGAATACACAGTGATTATTAGATGTGTTTCATGATAGCCATCACATCCACTATCACATCCAACATACACTATGGTGTATTCTAGGTCTTTATCCAACACAATTGTTAACATTATAACATAATGAAAATAAAGAATGCCATAAAATAATGCGAATTTCATAAATAAATATCGTTATGCAAAGAGTCAATAAAACCCACACGCCACAAGTTCTCCGAAATCACAATTTCGGACTTGCCCAACGGATCATGATAAAGCACCTAGCAACATCGCCCCATGATCCCCTAGGTATCATTGATAGTGCCTGCAAGAACCAGTTGGTCGTGGTTAGCGTACAGTACGGTCCTTTCAACACATATATCCCGATCAGATCAACGACCATTGGTAAATCGAGAGTCGCTAGAGATCCGATAACTATGCATACATCTTGGAGATCGAATAGTGACATCGCGAGTGTTACTAGGTAAACCCATTCACCTAAAACACATCCAGTACTCTGGCCAGAGATTCATACACTATTATCCCCTCAGATAGCATAGGATATCCACGCATGAGAGCGAGCGATGAATCCTCGACAACAAAGTATCGACTCCTACATGCATCGGGACCTCACCCAATCCCGCCGCCTAATGACCCCAAGTGAGTCGGCAAACGGGTCAAAGTGAGGTGCCTATCATGTAGAGTTTCAATGACGTTTCGAGTAGTATTCTAGGTCTTTATCCAACACAATTGTTAACATCATATAACATAATGAAAATAAAGAATGCCATAAATGAATGCGAATAACATATATAAAGATTGTCATATACAAGAGTCAATAAAACCCACACGCCACAAGTTGGCTAGTTGGGCATCTACTCTAACAGTAAATATGAATGTTCTTTTTTAAGAATTATCGGAGTTATAACATAGAAAACTCAGAATATGTCAGAAGGTGGATTGAAAAATCCCTATGAGCGAAAGCTATTGCCGGATCTTAACAAAGTAACATTACCTTTTTGTGAGATTGTGTTACTAGTAAGCAACACCATTGAAGTTTGGAACTTATACCGCCAAAGTAAAATTATCTTGGAGCTGATTCATTCAGATGTTTGGCAAGCATCAGTCATAGCCCTAGGAGGAGCGATATAATTTATCTTATTCATTGATGATTTCTCTATGAGATGTTGGGTGTATCCTATCAAAAAGAAAATCATTTGTTTGAAATCTTCAAAGTTTTCAAAGTACGGGTTGAACTTGATTCCGGCAATAAAATCAAGTGTTTGACGATTGACAAAGGAGAATATACCAGTTATAAATTTGATGCATTTTGCCAACATAAGGGCATCAAAAAAATTTCGCGATGACTTACATGCCTCAACAAAATGGAATGGGAGAGCGGATGAATAGAACCTTGTTGAACAGAACAAGAGTTATGCTGAGTACTGCGGGCCTAGCTAAATTTTCTAGGCAGAAGCAGTCAAAACCGCTTGTTATGTTATCAATTGGTCTCCGTCAGTAACAATTGATTTGAAAAATCCAATGGATTAATGGACTGTAAACCCAGTTTGCGAGATTTTTTTTTTGAAACAGATCGGGAAGACATAGCTCAGATCGGCGTGGGCATAACGAGTAAAAGTGAGTCAACATTTTACATTTCTTTCTGATAACAGATCAGATCAGGAAAGTAAGTTTGGACAAGAGTTTCCATAACCATAATGATTAAAAAATATTCAAAATTCCGAAAAGTTCATCGCAACAATTTCCTCATCAAAGCATAATTAAATAAATCGAATGTGATCTGATCAGTGTGGAAACGAGGGTCTGACGATAAGCGCTCTCTCATCTCTGATACAACTCTTATCTATCAGCCTCACCTAAATATCCTCACCTGCACCAGTGAAAACTATTGAGCCTAGAAGCTCAGCAAGCAGATCCAAAAATATCAAATAATAAGTAGTACAGACACATGCAATACAGTAGAATTCACTAAGTAAATCCATTAAAAAAACCTTTCATTTCTCATCATTTTCGTTTATAAAGTGTGGCTCAAAACTTCCTTTAATCATATTTGCTTGATCAAGTTCATCTGGAACCAGGCTTTGGCGGAACACCTCCCGTACTTTACTATGTGGTGGGGCACCCCAACCATCGATCGACATCCACACACCAGTAATTTGGCGAGACACCCCGACCAATCGACTGGCAGTCACATGCCCATAAGCTGACCGTCATGTTCTTTGATACAAATCATATAAAACCTTAAAATATTTTCCTTTAAATTTTTTTACCTTCTCTGAAACCACTTGACTCAATACAGTAAATGGGCGCCTTCTGATTTTTCATTTTAACAACCCCCCGTAAAAGTTACGGCATTTGAAAGTTACGACATTTGAAATTTACGGAATTTGAAAATACGGCTGAGAGCTCACACATGCATTGAAACTTACGGCATTTGAAAATACGACTGAGAGCTCACACATGCACCGAATTTCTGTTTTAAAAACTTTCTTTCCTTTACTTTATTTTTGAAAGACATTGGGAACACACACGCACCAAGTTGTTGGCCTAAAACTAGATTAGGTCTTAACCTTTGGTGAATACCAAACTGGGGAGTTTGCTCCTAACTGTTTACTCGAGGTGTCAGTTGGATGTGAATCTGGACATATTAGCACTGACACTGAGAATTGTACTTTACGAACGAACAGTTGACCTCAGTTTAGAAAAGTGATTCAAAATAAATAGAACAGATTATGTCAGAATGATTGATCAGACCAGAACAGAAGAACAGGTCAAATCAGATTAGATGGACCAAATAAGATCGGGACGATAAATCAGTTCAGAAGGTCAAATCAGATCGGGGTGGTCAAACCAGATCAGATGGTAAAATCAGCTTAGGATGGTCGAATCATATAAGAGCAGTTAGAACAGATTAGAATGGTCAACTCAGACTAGGGCAGCCAAAAGAGATTTTGAACCATCAAAGCAGTTTCAACGGTCAGCTTAGTTCATAATAGATGGGTCAGATAAGATCAAAACAATGGATCAGATCAGAATCATCAAAACAGTTTCAAACGATCAACTGGGGTCATAATAGAACAAATTGGTCGAACCAACTCAAACTAGTCGAGTCAGACCAGAAGTGCCAAAGCGGCTCAGAACAGAACATAATGGGTTGGATCAACTCAAAGCAGTCAAGTCAGATCAGAATTTGTAAACCATATCAGAACTAGTAGATCGGGTCAAAACAAAATGGATAAGATATCAAATCGGAGTTTGGATCAACCAGCACAGCCTAACAGATCATAACGGAGTTTGAATCCGACCAGCATGGCCTATCAGATCAAACAACGTTCTAATCCGGCCAGCACGGCCTATCATATCAGAACATCGTTCGAATCCGACCAGCACAACCTATCAGATCATAACAACATTTGAAATTCGACCATCACGGTCTATCAGGTCAGATCAACATTTGAATCTGACCAACACGGCCTATCAGATCATAACAGCCAGGAATTCATGCACGTGTATTACCTTTGTGTTTCCCAAATTTTAAACAGGAGGACCGACGTCGTAAGCAACTATCGTGCCTTCATATATCCGACTGCACTCAAGCGGACACCGCACAGCCTTTCCACCCTTTGGTTTTATATTATGAAAACTTTATATCGACCTTGTTAGGATCAAGCGCTTACCACTAGGCCAAAAGCTATAGTTGTTAGCCAAGGTGCAACTTTATTTCCTTATAATGTGGCAACGCAGAGTGCACCTATTATGTGCGCTAGGGTTGGGCTGCTAGGCCCATGAGTCAGGGGACGTGCGTGTCTAACTGTTGGTGCTGTCTCAATTCCCTTAGAGATCAGTCTTACCCTTCCCCTACCGCCGGCCCTATCCCCAGCAGAGATATTATTACCCGTTAAGATCTGGCATCACACTTTTACAGCCCACATGGCCAACCAGATCAAGCGGCGCAACGTCAGCATCTTTACGTACGAGAACTTCCCATGAGGTCACCCATCCCAGTACTGCTCTCACCCTTGCACGCTTAACTCAACACCTTATAATGTGGCAGCGCAGAGTGCACCTATTATGTGCGTTAGGGTTGGGCTGTTAGGCCCATGAGTCAGGGGAGGTGCGTGTCTAACTGCTGGTGCTGTCTCAATTCTCTTAGAGATCAGTCTTACACTTCCCCTACCGCCGGCCCTATCCCCAGCAGAGATAGTATTACCCGTTTGGCATCACACTTTTACAACCCACATGGCCAACCAGATCAAGCGGCGCAACGTCAGCAGCTTGACGTATGAGAACTTCCCAGGAGGTCACCCATCCCAGTACTGTTCTCACCCTTGCACGCTTAACTCAACAGACCTGTACACCATGAACACAGTGCACCAAACTCACCCTGACTTTAAAAGCTTTTAAACACAAGAACAGTCATGCATTTAGACAACACAGCATGCAGAACATAATATGAATTCAAAGATGCTGCGAGGAACGGAATTCAACATGCCTTATCAGTAGGGATAAACGGCCGAGAGGCGATTTCGGCACAGGTATGAACCACAAGCGCGATCTGAAGCCGTCCAGAAAACCTTGAAGTTTCGGTCCTTGGAACCCTTGCCGCCTCTAACTTTATGATTTTTGTGTTTAATGTGTAGGGTCTCGGGAAGTGTTCAATTTACATGCCATAGATTTAAAAGTTCTATACCAAGAAATAATATGGTTAAAGTGCTAATCCTAAAATAAAAACCCTCAAGAATTAAAAGTACTCCTCTTCCAAATATTCACGGATTTTATTACTAGAGCAGTTCGGACCGATTTTTTTTATATAATTTTTCAAAAAATAATAATAACTTCTTAACGTGCTCGAGTACATCCCTCCGGAAATCTCCACTCGGACCAGAAATCCTGCACTAAACCTCAAACATAGGAAAAAACAATGATGACAGTGCGTAAAAATCCATTTTACTCTTTGAAAATAACTTAGTTGGTCTATGTGGCTAAACTGGATTTTAGGTGTTACAATCCTACCCTTAAAAATTTTGTCTTCGAAATTTGACTCACCGAACAGTTCTGGGTATCGGCCACGCAAATCTACCTCAGACCCTCCACGTTGCTTTCTGATCTAAATGGTTCGTGCACTGAACTTAAACCATCAGAATGACTCGGTTCTTCAACCTCCTATCCTGCCTACTAAGAATTGTCATCGGCTTCTCTTTGTAAGTCAGATCTAGTGTGAGCTGTAACTGCTCATAGCTGTATCAACTCATATTTAACACATTCGAGTGGTTTGACGTGTACTTCCAGAGTGTAGACACATGAAACAATTTATGTACTGCAGACATATGAGGTTGTAGAGCTACTCGGTAAGCTAACGTTCATACCCTTTCTAAGATCTCAAACGGTCCCATGTACCTTGGACTTAGCTTTCCTTTTCTGCCGAACCTCATCATTACTTTCAATTGAGCCACTTAGAGGAACACGTGATCTCCTACTTTGAAATTCAGTTAGCGACGTTGATTGATAGCATAGCTCTTCTGTCTACTCTGTGATGCCCTCATCCTATCTCGCACTCTAGTGATGACCTCGGAGGTCTGCTTAATGACAACTGGACCCAGATCAGTCCGGTCGCCCACGTTATCCCAATAGATAGGTGACTTGCACTTACGCCCATACATTTCATACGGATCCATCTCTGTGTAAGCCTGGAAGCAATGGTTATAGGTGAACTTGACCAATGGAAGCTTCAAATCCCAGCTCCCTGCAAAATCTATCATGCAGGCACGCAACAGATCCTCGAGAGTTTGGGTCACTCTCTCTAACTTGTCATCAGTCTACGGATGAAAGGCTATGATGAAGGCCAGTTTAGTACCCAAAGTCGCCCTTGAACAATCTCGTCCACTACCGCAAATGGGTTTCTACCCTTCTCTTCATGTTGTTGTTTCCACTTGACCAACTTCTCATCTCTCAATTTCCCTCTTTGATCCTATCCCTCAGGGTAGACTAGAGAGTCACTGCAGCCAACTTCAACTTCACCGCACACTCATGGGTAATTACTTCCAAATAAAACATCTCGGTTTCTGTCACTAACAGTCTCTGAACTGTCATCTATGATACCCTACTAATTTCTATTTAAAGCATCATCCACTACCTTCCCATGTATCCTTAGTTCTATGTTGTAAAGTATGGGTTCGACCTAAGTTCCTCCCTCGATGGACAGTCACACAGTAGCCCAGATAGGTTATAAAGTTGGATAGACAAATTCTTAGCAAAGGACTCCAATAAAAAAAAATTAGTAGCTCCAAAATCATTAAAGCAGTAGTAGGCATTCCAGCTAAGGTAATCATACCTGTGACCACGGTGGTGTCGAATCTGTTTGTTCCACTATCATCACAAAAGCTCTGCTAGATACTGGTTGTTTCAACCACGGACAATCCTTAGCAAAGCGGCCTGGTGCACCGCACTAGAAGCATGTGTTCATCCCAACTCTACACTGGCTGGTATGGTTCCTATGGCACTTTGGAATAGAAGCATGTTATCGGTTTTGGGAGCAGTGGAAGACGGTGGTAGCTGTAGCGGTGACTCTGTCCTTGCGACCTTCCTGAACTTTGGTTTTGGCTTTGAACTATCTTCTGTCACTGAGCTGTGAAGCCTAATGCTTAAGCTAACGCTCCTCTTAAATTTATTTCCAATCTTGTTCAGCCAGTAAGGCTTTATCAAAAGCGGCTCTGAAGTCCTTAGGCTCTGCCAGACTGATATAGTGCATGATGTTCGGTTACAAACCACCAATAAAATGGCATAGCTTCTCTCCCGCATCCCCTCCAGTCGGAACAAAGTGTCTTCCCTGCTCGAACTTGCGGACATAGTTTCGTACTGATAAATCCTTCTGTTTCAGAGTCAAAAAATCCCTCTTCAATTCGGAGCGCATATCAGCAGTAAAGTAATGATCATAGAACATTTTCTTAAACCCATCGAAGGTGAGAGTATTCAGGTCGACTGTCAGCTTAGCTCCCTCCCATAAGATCATGGAATCATCCCTCAGCATGTAGATGGCGCATCAAGGTCGGTCGTGATATGCTAGATGAAGGTAGTCAAAGATTACCTCTAGAGATTTGATCTAGCTCTCGACCACGACCAATTTATCGAAACAAATGTAATAGAAATATTTTGCTTTCCTAAAATAATTATTTGAACAAATTCTTGCATCGCTTCAACATGGAAGATAGTAAGCCAATATCGACCACTTTCCATATTAACTTCAAGTTATCCTTTGAGATTTCTCCTAGCAGAGAAGCAGAGAGGACGGAGACGTCTCGAGTACCGTATGCATCAGTATTGGGAAGTTTGATGTTCGCTATGATTTGTACTACACCACACATTACACCAGAAATGGGATAAATTAGTCGGTACATGACGAATCTTGGATAAGAGCATTGAAGCATAGTTAAGAGGATTCTTATATACATTAAGGGTACCTCAAATTTTGCACTATGTTTTGTGGATCGTATTTGATACTATAACGCCTAGGAATTTCCCTAGCTAGAATTCACATGCCTTAATATTATTTTCTCTTATTATAATAATTATCATGGTTTTTTTTAAGTAATTACATTATTTTAAAAGAATTATTATTTTAGAGTTTTAGTGCAGGTGTTACGAAGCCGGAACGGAGATGACTGGGAACACCGAGGTTAAACTGATTTCGTTTTATACAAAATTATATTCTTTTGAACAATTCCTAAGCTTGAGAGATAATTTTTTTTATATTAGTGAAATGCTTTAAAATATATATATATGTATATATATTGGGTGAACGAGACAACGACAATCACCTTATCATATCCTTACAAAAGTTAAAATACACACACACACACACACACACACACACACATATATTGAAATTCATCTCCCTGAATTTGAACATCTAAAATTAATGAATCTAAAATCATAGGATCTGTGAGATCCACAGAAAAGTTTGGAGAACAATTAAAATAAATTGGGTCATTGCAGATATTGGTTTGCACCATCGACAGAAGAGATGTTTGATATCTCTTGAGTCTTTTATCACGCAAGGCGAGATATACTGGAGCATCTACTCCAATATGAACTAAAGGTTTGACAGCTATTTGAACTAAACCAAAATGAATATATCTATTATAACACCTAGGAATTTTCCTAGCTAGAATTCACATGCCTTAATATTATTTTCTATTATTATAATAATTATCATGGTTTTTTTTTAGTAATTAAATTATTTTAAAAGAACTATTATTTTTGAGTTTTAGTGCAGGTGTTACGAAGCCGGAACGGAGATGACTGAGAACACCGAGGTTAAACTGATTTCGTTTTATATAAAATTATTTTTTTTGAACAATTCCTAAGCTTGAGAGATAATTTTTTTTATATTAGTGAAATGCTTTAAAATATATATATATGTATATATATTGGGTGAAGGAGACAACGACAATCATCTTATCATATCCTTACAAAAGTTTAAAGCACATGCATTGTTTTCTTAATTAATTTAAAATTGGTCCACTCAACAACACACATTCATGAGGTTCGTTGCAATTTATTGAACATCTCATTTATATAAATCAAGAAGTTCAGCCTTTCCTTTACACAAGCAACGTATCTCTTTCTGTTTCCTTTCCCAATTAAGCTTTGCTTCTTTCCTTGTCCTTGAGCTTGGTGTAAAGCAACGGTGTTTTTCCGGCGTCTTCCTCCAAGTAGCTTCAACACTTTAACCGTGAGTTCTTCGAGCGAGGCAAGTTTAAATATTCGTTTGATGCCACGATCAGACCCTATATGTGTGCTCTTAAATCTGTTATGCATGGAAATTTATTCTGAAAGCATTACGTTACAGCATGTTGGTTTCCTTTATGTAGTGCGTTACACGTTTTTCTTTTCCTACCGGCTGTATGTTTTTGAAAATTTCTGCTATGTGTGATGATCTGAGCTGAGGGCTGCCATTAAAGGATGTTTAAATGAATGTTAGGTTGAGGTTTTAAGGTCTGGAAAATTAATTTAGAGGGCTGGACAAGCAGAATAGGGGCTGGACATTTCTGAGTGCATAATCTGTGTGGTAGCACAAAATGCGTCGGTCATGATCATGTCTGGGCAGAATGGTTCCTGTTCGAGGAAGGGCCAAGGTTAAAGGTTAGGGAGGGTCTAGAGAGTCACCTGGTATTGGCCAAGAGCTGGCCTAAGAGGGGTTTAAGTGCTGGCCGAAAGGAAACAATGCGCGAGTGTAGGAAGGAGCGTGCAGAATTGTGTGGTATGAGAGCTTCAGCCTTCGTGCTGTTTTGTCATGGGATCGACCAGGTCCTTGGATGGGGTCTAAGGCACGGTTATAGGGTCTTAGGGACTTGGTATAGGGTTGGTTAGAGTTGGGGTTAAGGCTACGCGTTTTCCCCTTCCAGCACACTTAGACATATTTTAGAGGTCCTTAAGATGTTTATGAGGGGTAGTAAGTCGAGTCTTAAGGGCTGGATTTTTTAGGATAAAGAAGTTAGAAGTCGTTTGTGTTCGTTCGAAATGCATAGGAGGCAGCACCTAGCGACGATTGTTTTAGAGGCTATAGCAGCACCTCCAAGGCTCCCCAACAGTATTTTTATGACTTGTAAACATGTTTAAGATGTATAAAATTATATTTCCTAGGCTCG
>KQ996626.1:4882-16096 GCA_001598015.1 Dorcoceras hygrometricum | reverse complement strand
GTCAACAGGGGTCAAACCGGGATTTGACTCTGTTGAGGGGCAAAACGGTCATTTTGCTATTTTAGGGTTAGATGATCTGAAAAATTGTTTTTCATATCATAACATTCAGTTTTGGAAACTGAGTCGATCGGTCCAATCTGATCGGCGATCGGAGTTACGATGAAGTCGCAGCAATGGATATCGTCATTTGGACCCGGGCCCGATGGGCCGGTCCAAGTCCATTGTTAGTCTATTTAATTAGACATTAAGGACTTCATAATTACCTCAACTCATAACTACTACATTCATAACCCTAAACCTAATTGCTCTAGCCGCCTCCCTCCTCTCAACTCCCGCCGCCGCCGTCGCTGCCCCACGCGCCGCCGCCGCCGCCGACAAGCTTCGCCGGAAATTGTTCCGGCCCAGTTTTTCGAGGAGTATTCGTTCGTGCTGATCTCGTCAGGGCTTCTAGTGCAGCCTGACGAAGGAGTCTCGGATCTGGTCGTGGACCAGATTGGCGTAAACTATCACAATCTACCAAGAAGAGCCGGATTCTTGAAATACCGGTTGGAGCCAGGCACAAGTGCCAGCAAGGTAATTTGCTAAAACGCCCTATGAATGTCATAGTTTTTCGTATTGATCGCCTCCCGGCACCTGTTTCTTGTTCTTCCGCTGCCTGGCCGGGGGGCGGATCCGGATCCACAACATATACACCACAAACCTCACCATATAGATAATGAAGTCGCATCGCTCCTAGTCAAAACACCCAGATCTGAAAGACCAGATCTGATACAAACACCGAACAACGTTCACTGAACCCCAAAACGACATTGCAATGCTTTCCGATCTATACAACTCGAAAAAAGTCTACAGTAAACTACCGAACCAGGCCGGTTCATGCATAACAACTTACGCTACTCAAATCTGATTTCCTCCATACGACGGCGTATGTATTACTACCCGTGGAGAATATTCAACAACGAACTCAAAATACTTAGTGATAATCGGATTTGACCTCTAGATTCGATTAGAATCAACCAACGCCAAATCCGAAGTCACCAACCAACACTTCTCAACCCCCCGAATCTGATTACTACCTCGTTGAACTCTACAACTATCCAAATCTGTTCTAAACACACAGAAATAGAAACTCGAAACACTCACCAAGAATATCAGCTCGAGGCTGATCCATCTCAGATCTTTTCACGCCAAATCTGGTCTATCCAAAACCCGATTAATAACTTAATTAATCCAATAATATTTCGGGTCTCACATCTGATCTGATAGCAGCTTTGGATTGCCAGTCATGTGCCTCACGCATTCGCTATCCAGATACCAAATGATAGAATCTTCTGACGCTTTGTACCTGTTATCCTGCAATCATGAAAATAACTTTTGGTAACCAATTTTACTGGTCCAGATCGGATTACCCCTTTTGGGACCCATACTTGAATTACCTTTACAGTTTTTACAGTATGGACATCCACTAGGGTTCGTGCAGAATTCTTGTGTGATCTGTTGAGATTTGGATTTGTACTTTGACCATTTAGATTACGTTTTGGGCTGAACCTTTATCCATACAGATTTGACCTTCGTAGAACCACACCTTTGCTGGTACGGTACAGAAGAATTAGGTCTAGCTTTCGCTTTGTACTTCTCAAGTCTGTTGCCAGCTGGGCTTGCTGTTCTCAGGCTTAATATATCCAATACCAGTTTTGCCTTTATGGTTCAGCTGTCCCGTGGTCTGGTCATCATACTTGACCAACTCATATGCATCGTGTATCAAACTGGCTTTGACAAAATTCATTTTCTTGAACTTGTCATCAGCCAGATCTGACTGAGTACATGTTCCCTCAGAGCTGCTTTCACCAAAGCTGAAACCTAAGCCAAATTTGTCATTTAATGGCTTCTGAGTCTCATGCAGCTTACCCAAGGAAACCGAAGACTTAGTCCAGTAGCTCATCACTTGATTTAATCTTTATTTTTCAGATGTGAGCTCACAAGACTTTATTCTCAAAGAATCATTCTCGATCTTTAGCTTACTTAACTCTGTTTGTAAACTGTCAGTTTCCCCAAGCTGAACAGTGCTTGGTTCCACCGAAGTATTTTCCAAACATCAGTTCTCAGCTTTGATCTCCTCGAATGTCTGAGAGAGCTTTCTGTACTCTTGGACCATTTCATTAAGTGCATTTCTGAGGTCCTCTCGTGTAAATTCACTATTAGAGAAGTCAAATACCTCATCATCTGTTGTTTGATTGGCCATCAAGCAGTGGACTTCTTCTTGCTCACTTTCACTGTATGAACTGCTTGATGTTGAATCAAAATCAGAGTCCGCCCAGTTTCTATTGCTCTCCTCAACAACAAGAACCTTCCGGTCATTCTTCTTTTGATGCTTCTTCTCAGATCTGATTCTCCTTCTTTCTGTGGATCTCTCTTTGGATGGCTCTGTGGACCTCTTGTCATCTTTCTTGAGCCTGTTTCAATCTGCTGTGAAATGCCCCGGTCTGCCACAGTTATAACAATTTAAATCAGTGGAAATATTTTCAGATTTATGTGCATTGTTATAATTGAAAGAAGGGTTGTGAGGTCTTCTCATGAATTTCCCAAACTTCTTTACGAAGAGGGATATAATGTCGTTGCTAATCTGCTCTGCTGTCTTGCTAGTGCTTAGGAAGCTTTGTTCTGAGGTAGTATCATCAAGAGACTTGGTAGGTTGTGAGGTTGATGGTCCAGCCTCTGATCTGGTCTCCAGCTCGAACTCATAGGCTTTCAGATTTGCGAACAGATCGTGTAGTTCAAGCTTGTTCAGATCCTCAGATTCTCTCATGGCCATCGTCTTCACATCCCACTCCCTCGGCAGTGCTCTCATCACCTTGAGGGCCAGTTCTCTGTTGCTATATTCTTTGCCAAGACTAGTTAGCTCGATCACAACAGCACTGAATCTCTCATCAAATTCCGCCATGGTCTCGCCTTCTCTCATCTTTATGGACTCATATTTTTGTTGAGCAACCGTCAGCTTGTTTTCTTTGGTCTCGTCGTTGCCTTCACAGATTTGCGTCAACTTCTCCCAGATTTCTTTAGCATAGCGCAGGTCTTAATCTTGCTGAACATATTTTTGTCCAATGTCTTGTAAAGAATATCCTTCGCTACATTATCCAGTTCGCCTTTTTCTTATCCTATGGTGTATACTCTGGTCTTCTCTATCCACTGTGAAGAACCAGCAGTAATCTCCATAGCTGTATTTGCCTTCATAATCTTCATGGTTCCGTCTGTAATGACAAACCACATGTTATCGTCTTGTGCGGCTAGATGGCTTGCATCCTGATCTTCCAATCATCGTACTCCTTCTTAGAAAACATAGGAATCTTATTGTGAGAAGTAGACATTTTTAAATATTTAAGCGCAAAGATCAGACTGTTCAATAACTGAGATGACAAGGCTCTAATACCAATTGATAGGATCAATGGAATCGATAATAGAGTTAAATTAAGCCCAGGAGTTCAGAATGAGGGGGAGTTGAATGAACTCCTTCGATTTTTATTTTTCGAAACCTTTAAAACTAATTTTACAAGACTGTGCTTAACTCAGATCTGAGTGACCAGATCTGAGGCTCTCAGTCTTCAGAGAGTTCAAGAGAGAGCTTCTTGTTTGAATTTCTTGAGCTATTTATACATCTCCATCCTCAACGGCCATTAAATGAGCCAGTAGACACAAATATTGTTTGCATATCTTCATCGAATCAATGCATTAAATGCTTCATCAATGCTATGCAAAGGTTTGTCTGCGGTTGTCAGAGCTGAGTTGACCTTTATGCCAAAGTAGGTAAACATCGAATTGTACCACTCTGCATACTATACGATTTGCTCCAAAAAGCTCTGAACTTGAATATCTTTACTCCAATTTGTCTAACAGTCTTTATAAGATAAAATCTCGACCGTGATTCAACTTGATTAAATAGCCATTAGGATCTGAAGCTGTGATCTGCTTTATGCTGTTTTGCATGTAGAAGATTCAGGATCTTTCTCTCTATTCGTATATATCCCCTTTATTTCATTCTGTATCTCCGTCTGATCTGAAAACACTCTACGAATATCATGTTGAGATCTGAACTGAATCTTCCCCCTTTTTCTTTTCTAAAACAGTAATTCTGCCATATCTGAATTCCAGAAAATAACTGAGACTCTGAAAAACTTTGTTCTGATCTGAATCTCTGTTTCTGAAAGATAAATAACCTCTGAAATACAGTGAGTATATTCTATCCAAATCTGAATTCCTGTTACTGATCAGATCTGATAACGAAGCCTCTGTACAAAACCTGATAAGCTCTGATCAGAAATCCTTAACCCGATGACTGACAAATACCCGAATACGCAAATCTGATATACTTTCTTCCTTTATACAAATGGATTTGATACTCTCTTCCAGTTTAATACGATTGCTTAAGGTCCAGATCTGAGTCTTAAAGTCAGTTCTTTATCTTGTTTTCGTTATCACCAAAACTTATAAATTTTATCCTAACACATCCTTTATCTGTTCGACATTTAATCCCAGAGTAGATACAATATCCTTCAGAGATGTGATCTCTTTAGCAGTATCAACATCAACTTGGGGTTGGGAAACTATGATCCGCTGCGGACCAACTTGGGTAAAATAGTCTTTGTTATCTGCACTGTTATTTGCTCCACCTGCTGTATATACAACCATCTATTGATCAGAAGGATTGGGGCCATTTCGGTCCTCATTATTTGCATTAGAAGCGGAAAACTGTACAAAATAATGTGAATCACTTGGACTAGAATGGGTTGGACTCTTTTGAGGCTGGTCCTCTTCCTCAGGAGCTGGTTGCTCCAGGGCTTGTTGTCCATCCTAGAACACGGTTGCTCCTTCTCTGCCTCCGTTTCCTACACATTCTCAATATTCTGAACAATCTCCTCAACCTGCCCTTCTGGTTGAGCTGGTTGGATCACCGCTGTTGGTGCGAGACCTTGATGCTCTCCTGCGACTCGAGCTGGTTGCTCATCCAATACCCGGAAGGTGAGCTGTGATTTACATTCGGACAAGGATACACCTGGAGTGACATAGTTTGAAACAACACGATCTATAGAACTTTCTGGAAACTCAGTAGGTAGACCGGCTTGAACTTGACACCAGTTAACACTCCTCCTTGCTTCAGCCAATTCAGACTCCAATAATGTGACGGAAAAGAAGTCCAACGTGGCTGACGATGTGTCCTGTACGAAATTCTTCCAATGTTCAGTAACATCTTTACGTAGATAGTGCTCAACCATCCGTGACCAGATGATCTCGTTGCAACAATTGAGACACCAGTTCCGTCTCAGCCCATAGAAGCAGTTGATCTTCAATTTTGGCATATGATTCCACAAGACTTATTGATGTTACCATGTTCAGCCTATACCCTGTGCGGAGTCTGTGCAATTGGTCGAACAGGTGGATTTGATGTGCCACCTTCTCCATGATTTCTTGAAGTACCATAAGGTAGAACTCCTCTAAGGGGTTCGGTCTACCCAGGTATTTTAGCAATTCCTTCCCTTTGGTCGCTGGGTCAATCTTCGGCAAGAAGTGCTTAACCCAGTTTATCTCTCTGATCTACACGGGAGCATGAACACTTTTACCAACAGAGGTAATAAGCTGTTGAGCTGTATGTTTAGGGTCGCACCGGACCACAATAGTTTGCTCTTTATCAATAGCCACCATCTCCGTTTTGTCAATACACTCCACACGCTCTTCTTGATCAGCAACGGTGGAGACATTACCATCCTGTCCCTCCATTTCTGGAGTTGTCTCCACATTGGCTTCTGGACCACCAGCGATAGAAGCCTCTTGAGCCTCAGCTGGAATAGGACCAGGATTGAATCCTGCCTGGTCACCAGCTGTTCTCCATGCCTCTTGGTCCTTTTTGTCCTCTGTTTCTTCATAGTGTTCTCCAGAAGAAGTGACACCATGGACTCAGAGTCCGATGAATCCACAACTTGTTTGCGCTTAGCATCATCTCTCTTCATTTTTCCTAGTTTATCCAATGGGCGCAAATCCGCGTCTGGGCTGGTCTCAGATTTGGATGTTGCTGGAGCAGCTTGGTTCCTAGCCTCCACTGGCTTTTCCACACCCACTTTCTGCTTTTTCACCATTTGAACAACCTTTTCCTTCTTCTTCTTCGGCTTCTCAACAATTGCCTTCTCTAGCTCGTTGCCTCACCAGCCTACTTATCAGCCTTGTTAGTGAGATACGGAAGACTATCTGTAGTGGATTGTTGTTCACTTGCTGTCGCTCCTGTGACCTTGCTGGTCTCACGAGCTGGACCAACATTCAGATTTTTCTTCATATAGGTGTGAATCGATTTGGTGTTCAACACCTTTTGTGGGTGCAATTTCACAGACTACCCGAGGTCTGCTTTGACCAGTCTCTGCACCAAAACACGCACTTCGACAGCAAAACCTTCAGATTGCTTGGTAGGCGTATGCACCATTGCCACCAGTGTCTGAAACAGGATTTGTGCCCAGTTCACCTTGAGACCAGCACTGATGGCTACCATCAGATGAAATTTTTCACTAGTCACCACATCAAATGAGCTAGATTTTGCACACATTCATCCGCATTTTCGCCACGGTTTTGGATGGAATATCAAGAAAACCAACCAGACCCTCAGTGGGTAGACCAAAAGCTTCAGCAAACATATCCTTCGTCAGCACCATTTTCTTATTAGCGATGAAAGTCACAATCGTTCCTGCAAAAAATTTTGCATTAGCAAAGAATTCGACCACAATGCCCTCATACACTGAATTAGATACCTCCAAGAATCCCTTAAGCCATGTTTCCTCCAGGGTCTTGAACATCCATACCATGCTGATGTGCTCCATAGCGAGCACGGACACGAAATCAACCTGCATAGCATTGACAGATAGAGAAGCAGCCATTTCGAAGATGAAAAGTTAAGAGAATGAGAGAGATTTCAGGAAAATGCTATTCAACTGTTTGCTAGATTGCAAGAATGCGCGAAAATTTGAAAGCGTACTGGAAAGAGTAAAGTGAAACTGTTTATATACGAGCGAGGAGAGAGAAGGGTTTTAAGTGGACACGTGTCATCATCACATTAAATAGTCATTTGAAATTCCAGAAAGATGATCGTCCGATTTCAAAAGAATTTCAAAAGTAAAATCCATTCTCAACCGTTCGATTTCATATACCAGCACGAAAACAAGTGATTCAAACAATGTGATAACATCACACTATATGCCCTTAAGCTGGACCAGATCAGCACGGAGCTTACCAGCTCGAAGACAACCAGCGGACCGTTGTGTTATCCGTTTGAATTATCTTGTTCCTCCTGAACATGTGCATGCAGAACATAATCAAGATATATCCAAGAGACCTATAATGTTTCTAAAGTAAGAAAACTTAGCGTCCGGTAGAGGTTCGGTGAATATATCAGCAACTTGCTGATCTGTTAGCACATGCTCCACCCTAACATCTTTCTTCTTTCTTAAGCACGTGGTCTCGAATAAAGTGATGTCTGATATCAATGTGCTTTTTTCTAGAATGCAGCATGGGGTTTTGAGTGATCGCGATGACGCTTGTGTTGTCGTAGAAAATGGGTGCTTCCTGTGCATCAATGTCATAGTCCCTGAGTTGTTGTTGAATACATAATATTTGAGCGCAAAAACTTCCAGATGCGAGACACTCTGCCTCAGCTGTGGACGTGGCTATAGATGCCTGTTTCTTGCTGAACCATGAAATCAATCTATCACCCAAGAACTGATGAGTTCCACTAGTCCTACGCCGATCAATCTTGCAACCTGCGTAATCTGCATCACTATAACCAAATAAATTGAAACTTGAGTCTTTGGGATACCAAGACCCACGTTCTACGTGCCGTTTAAATATTTTAAAATACGTTGATGAAAATGTAGTGTGACTGTTTTGGATCAGTTTGGAACCTTGCACACATACAAACCGAGAACATAATGTCTGGTCTGCTTGCGGTTAGGTACAGTAGAGATCAATCACCCCATGATACATTGTTACCTCAACGGCAATTCCAGCTTCATCTTTATCCAGTTTGATTGAAGCACTCATTGGAGTAGCCACTGATGAACACTTTTCCATCCCGGACTTCTTGAGGAGTTCCTTGGTATATTTAGCTTCATTGATGAAGATCCCATCCTCAAGCTGTTTTACTTGTAAGCCTAGGAAAAAATGTTAGCTCCCCCATCATGCTCATCTCGAATTTGTCCTGCATTAGCTTGGAAAATTTATCACAAAGTTTAGGATTAGTTGATCCAAAGATGATATCATCTACATAAATTTGTACTAACAAGACGTGATCATTCTTAAGAAATTTAAACAATGTGTCGACAGATCCTATAACAAAATCATGATCTATCAAGAATTTGGACAGTGAATCACACCAAGCTTTGGGAGCTTGTTTCAAACCATATAGAGCTTTATCAAGATTATACACAAAGTCTAGTATGGTATGATCTACGAAGCCAGGAGGTTGTGTAATGTACACTTCCTCATTCAGAATGCCACTTAAGAATGCACTTTTGACATTCATCTGATAAACTTTAAAGTTCTTAAATGTGGCATATGCAAGAAATATACGGATGGCTTCTAGTCTAGCTACAGGCGCAAAATATTCTTCGAAGTCTATCCCTTCTTCTTGCATATAACCCTGAGCTATTAGCCTAGCCTTGTTTTGAACTACGTTACCATTTTCATCTAGTTTATTCTTAAAGACCCATTTAGTACCTATAATGTTTTGATCATCAGGTCTAGCTACTAGATTCCATACTCTACTTCGTTCGAATTGACTAAGTTCTTCTTGCATAGCTTCTATTCAGCTCGGGTCCACTAAGGCCTCTTATACCTTTTTAGGTTCAACATGCGAAATGAATGACGAATTGAAATATTCACTTATCATCTGGCCTCGTGTCCTAATGGGTGCAGTATGATTACCGATAAACAAGCTCGGGTGGATGATTTTTATTCCACCAGAAACCTGGCCTATATGAGGTTGAAGCTTCGTTCTGTTCCCACTGCATGCCTGTCGGATCATCTAGATCACCACTTGTTGGATTATCACTTGTTATGTTTGGCTCATCAGCTTGTACAAGTTCTCCACCAGCTTGAAAGCGATCCTGACCAGCTTGTGCAATATCTTGAATGTATGCGTTGGTGATTGGCATATCCAGAGCGTGTTGGTCATCAAATTGACATCTGTTTTGTGCCTCATCGTCACTTGGTTCATCAATATTGGTAGACTCCAGACGAGTACACAAGTCATTCATCTTGGAAGCTGATGTTGATCTGAAGTTGGTTCATCAAACACCACATGAGCTGATTCTTCAACAGTTAGAGTTCTGTTGTTGAAGACTCGATAGGCTCTGCTTACAGCCGACTATTCTAGAAAGATACCTGCATAGGATTTGACATCAAAAGATCTTAGGTATGTTTTACAGTTAACATGGATAAAACATCTGCATTCAAACACCCTGAAATAAGAAATATCAGGTTTCTTGCCATTCCAGATCTCACATGGGGTTACACTGCGTCGCTTATTTATCATCGATGTGTTCTGAGTATGGGAAGAGATATTTACTGCTTCATGCCAAAATTTATTTGAAATATCGGAATCAGCAATCATAGTTGTTGCAGCTTCCTTTAAAGTTCGGTTTTCACGCTCAGCTAACCCGTTTTGCTGAGGTATTCTAACTGCAGACAACTCATGTTTGTTTCCAATGTCATCCAGATAAGAGGAAATTTTAAAATTTAAAAACTCTGTTCCTGTCAGGCCCCGTGCTAATCTCACAAGATTAGAGCACAATTAAGCACATAATCACGGAAGCGTAAAATCGGGCTTAAAAATTTTCGAAATACAATTGGGCCTGAACTTAAAACATCATTCAAAATATTCATAATCAAAATAAGAGTTAACTCAAACTCCAACAATTCAGGTAACAACAATATTCAATTCAAAATACAGATCCCCAAATACAATAAAACACGGGGCATCCCCTGGTTCAATACATATCATAAATAGACTGGGACTCAAGGAAACAATCATCGGTCCGTGATATTCCGGCCCGTCAGCCATCACAGCTCGGTGGTATTCCGAAACGACAAGTCAGTCGCTCACCACTCCGATGATAGCGTTGGACTTTTCAGGCACACCACATCAGTCGCCCAGTCACAACGTGGCTCTAATCTCGGGTCATCAATCGATCAATCTGGCTCAAGATGTATGCATGAATGACAAGGAAAACATATCTGATTTATACATGCATAGAATATGTAAACAGCGCATACAAATCAGTAGCTCAGGCAGTTCACATAATCAAAGATTCCATAGAAGCCAAACTCATAACTTCAATACTAGCAGGTTATGCTGGAAGCTATTAAATCACGCTCAATCGTACCTTCAACAGCTGATTCTACCTCAACAGATAATTACCAAGGAACGGCAGTTTCTTCCTGCACAATTCTACCCTTCGCTGGTCACATCTAACCACAACGAAGTTCCTGGAAGCTGAAATCTGTACAAGGCGTCTCATTCTTAGTTCATTTCTAACTCAAATCTGAACCTCAACATACAAATTCCTACGGCGAAGAACTCGAATCCAGTTCTACTTCTAAACAAAGTACTACAGCCAATACTAAGATTAGAACGGTAGGAATTCCTTACCCAGAAGCTGAAACCAGCAGAAGAACTATCAAATTCCACTGTACGAAGAAACCAGCAACTTCACGATACTCACCAAGATCGTTCTACAGCCTCAACTGGGTAACAATTGAAAGAGCAACTCACAAGGAATCCAGCGCCACCAAGTTCACTCAAAACAACGGCGGGAAGAGGCGGCAATCGACGGAGAAAAGTCACGGTGAACTGTAGATAAAACGAGGGTTAGGATATGGAGATAAGAAATATCGGGTTCAGAATAATTCTAAGTGTCGATCATGTAACACCCCAAAAATCCCTAGGACCATATTTATGCATTTCATAAATCATATGGGCCATTTTGGCAATTTTAAATATAATGTATCTGCTGAATTGTTGATTTCAGCAGGTAAGATGCGCTGCGGCTGGTTCCAGCAGGTGACTCCAAGTAGCGATGCACGAGCTGGTTCTAAAATCTATTAAAAAAAAATGTTTTAAGGAGGTGAAAATGCTTTCTTTAAGAGAAGGTTTGGTGTTTTACAAATTAAAATGATATGAAGGGA
>KQ996624.1:0-11702 GCA_001598015.1 Dorcoceras hygrometricum | reverse complement strand
CTTATCTCCCTGTGGGAATCGTAGCCACTATGAGCCGAGTGGTTAACTACCACAGTTCATGGGCGAGGCAACAGTAGGTTGAGTTGTTTGATGCATCCGGTAAGTGGGTGTCGTTTCATGGCGAGTGGCTCACTACCACACTGTGAACACACCTCGTGGCCACTGTACGTTGTCTATGATTCTTGGAGTTATGTTTGAGTTCCTTAGCTCCCTTGTGGGTCGAGCTTTCCATTGTTCCTTGGCGTCTCATGCATAGCACCTGCATTTTATTCCTTGCTGTTATTTCTATTGTATTATTGCTCTCCGTACTGAGGTTTGACCCCATGTCCCTCCGGGGCTTGGTTTGTTTCTTTGTTGCGTTGTTTTCAGGAAACCCAGGTTCTACAGCTGGTCGTGGGTTCAACCCAGCTGGCGGTGCCCCAGGAGGTGGCTAGTGTGTCCCAGTAGCATATAGCATATATATATATGTATCAGTTAGCCAGGGGGATGCCCCGTGCTTTGTTGTTGTACCCGTAGGGGGGGTTATGATACATGTTTGAATTATGTATGCTTTGTTGTTGATTGTTTTATGATTTGGGAACTTATTGTAAGTATTGTTGTATTTTAAATTATACGTTTAAAACCGTCGGGCCTAAAAGCGAAAATTTCACCCACTTTTTGATAGCTTCCGCATGTGTTTATCTGTTGTGAGCACGAGGCCTGACACAAATGAAACAAAAGTGTTTGTTTCTAGAAATGCCACCTTTATGAAATGGAGTTTCTACTTGATAGAAAAGGAAAAATAGTAGAACTCGAAGAGGTTCGAGAACCAACTGAAGTATCGAGTGAATCTCCCGCACCTCAAGAGCCAGTACCAGAAATGGTCGCACCTAGGAGATCCGAAAGGGTTCCTAGGGCTCCTGATAGATATGGTTTCCTCCTTGAAGATGATCAAAATGATCAAGTTATTGGATGTGATCCAAGAACTTTCAAGGAGGCGATTTCCGATGCTGATTATAATCTGTGGCTTGAATTAATGCAGTCTGAGATTGACTCAATGCATGCAAACCAAGTTTGGACTCTTGTTAATCCTCCCGAAGGAATTGTTCCTATTGGGTGTAAATGGATATACAAGAGAAAACTTGGGCCTGATGGTAAGGTAATGACCTACAAGGCACGACTGGTCGCGAAAGGTTACACTCAAAGGAAAGGTGTTGAATATGATGAAACCTTTTCACCAGTCGCAATGTTCAAGTCAATTAGAATCCTACTAGCCATAGCCGCATGGTACGACTATGAGATATGGCAAATGGATGTAAAAACTGTGTTCCTTAATGGAAACATTAAGGAAGAGATCTATATGACGCAGCCTGAGGGTTTCACATCTGTAGGAAGTGAGCATAAAGTATGCAAACTTCAGAGATCGATCTACGGTCTCAAACAAGCATCGAGAAGTTGGAACCTGAGATTTGATGTAACAATTAAGGAATTTGGTTTCATCAAGAATCCCGAGGAGCCATGTGCGTATAAGAAGGTAGTTAAGAATGCTGTGACATTCCTTGTACTTTATGTTGATGACATTCTACTCATTGGGAATGATGTAGGAATGTTGCAGTCAACTAAAGTGTGGTTGTCTAGTAGATTCTCGATGAAGTACATGGGTGAAGCATCCTATAATCTTGGAATACAGATCTATCGGGATAGATCGAAAAGGATGCTCAGACTCACCCAAGCTACCTACATCGATACCATACTTAAGCAGTTCTCTATGGAAGAGTCCAAGAGAGGACACCTACCTATGTGCCACGGGGTCACTCTATCTAAGTCTATGTGTCCAAAGACTGATGAGGAGATAGAGAGTATGACACATGTGCCATATGCCTCGGCAATAGGTAGTATTATGTATGACATGATCTCAACTAGACCGGATGTCGCATATGCTCTGAGTGTCACGAGCCGATACCAAGCCAACCCCGGCCGAATGTATTGGAAGGCCGTGAAAGATATTCTTAAGTACTTACGAAGGACTAAGAATATGTTCATGGTATATGGGGGTGGTGAACTGAAATTGGAAGGCTACACTGATTCTAGCTTCCAATGTGACGTGGATGATTCGAAGTCAACCTCTGGATTTGTATTCATGCTCAATGGTGGTGCTGTCTCTTGGAAGAGTTCCAAGCCAGACACCATTGCGGATTCAACCACTGAGGCTGAGTACATCGCAGCATCAGCTGCTTCTAAAGAGGCGGTTTGGATAAGTAATTTCGTCCAAGAGTTGGGCGTAATCCCTGATGGAGTTGGTCCAGTCCCGGTGTACTGCGACAACACGGGTGTCGTTGCACAAGCAAAGGAGCCTAGGTCTCACCAAAGACCCAAACATATACTGAGGAAATACCACATAATCCGGGATATTGTGGCTAGAGGTGACATAGCAGTCGAGAGAGTCGCATCTGCAGACAACATTGCTGATCCACTTACGAAGCCCTTTCCAGGACCGTTGTTTGAAAAACATCGCGAAACAATGGGACTGCGTCTGATGAGTAGTTGGCTTTAGGGCAAGTGGGAGATTGTTAGAGTAGATGCCCAACTAGCCAACTGGTGGCGTGTGGGTTTTATTGACTCTTTGTATAATTCGTATTGTTATATGGCATTATTTTTTTTCATTATGTTGTAATGTTAACAATTGTGTTGGATAAAGACCTAGAATGCACCATAGTGTATGTTAGATGTGATAGTGGATATGATGGCTATCATGAAACACATCTAATAGTCACTGTGTATTCTGAACTCGTTCCTAGTCGATTGGGCCGTCAAAATGAGGATAAGGCCGCCCGAGCTTGAGACTAGCATCTGCGATGTGAAGTACCATGTTTCATTGGTAGGGAACATTGTGATGTTCTGAGCATGCAGATGAATAGTGACCTGGTGATCTATCGAAATACCCTCGTTCGGACTTTCCAAGTGGTTACGATTTGTCGAGTGTAAAAGTCCGAGGTCTTGGTTGTAATGATTAGTCCTCACAACTCGAAACGTCATTGAGACTCTACATGATAGGTGCCTCACTTTTACCCGTTTACCGAATCAGTTGAGGTCATTAGGTGGCGGGATTGGGTGAGGACCCGATGCATGTAGGAGTCGATGCTTCGTTGTCGAGGATTCACCGCTCGCCTTTATGCGTGGATATCTATGCTATCTGAGGAGATAATAGTGTGATAAATCTCTGGCCAGAGTACTAGATGTGTTTTAGGTAAATGGGTTTACCTAGTAACACACGCGATGTCACTATTTGATCTCCAAGATGTATGCATAGTTATTGGATCTCTAGCGACTCTCGATATACCAATGGTCGTTGATCTAATGGGGATATATGTGTTGAAAGGACCGTACTTTACGCTAACCATGATCGACTGGTTCTTGCAGGCACTATCAGTGATACCTAGGGGATCATGGGGCGATGTTGCTAGGCGCTTTACCATGATCCGATGGGTCAGTCCGAAGTTGTGATTTCGGAGTCACAATGGTTGTGAGCCCACGGCTAGCTGTATCCCTGAACCATTGAGGGTCACACAAGTACTGTCAAGCCTCGTGCTCTAAACGGAGTAAAATCATTCAAACACATGCGGAAGCTATCAAAAAGCGGGTAAAATTTTTCGCTTTTGGCCTGACGGTTTAAAACAATATAATTTAAAATAATGCGATACTCAAAATAGCTATCCCAATCTATAAATTCAAAAAACCAACAAATGGCTACAAGCCATAACAACACAGTATAGCATACAACAAGAATAACATGTATCAGACTCCAACATCATAATACAACAACGAAGCGCAGGGCATCCCCTGGCTAACAATACTGATACATATAAATATGCTATACGCTGCTGGGACACATTAACCACCTCCTGTGGCACCACCAGCTGGGTTAAAACCACGACCAGCTGTAAAACCTGGGTTCCCTGAAAATAACACAAACAAGGGAACAAACCAAGCCCCAAAGGGACATGGGGTCAAACCCCAGTACGAAGAGCAACTGAAACAACTAAAGGAAAGCATAAGATAAAATGCATATGCTATGCATGAGACACAGAACGAACGCTGAAGGCTACAACCAAAAAGGGAGCCAAGGAACTCAAACATAGCTCCACAAGATCTTCAACAAACGGTGGCCACTGGTGTGTGTTCAAAGTGTGGTAATGAGCCACTCGCCTTGACACTACACCCAAATACCAGATGCAACAAACAACTCGTCCTGCAGTTGACTCGCCCATTAACTGTGGTAGTTAACCACTCGACGCATGGTGGCTAACAAATCCCAGCAGGGAGATGAAAGTGCGGTATCGCCGCTCGCCCTCGCATCCTGGTAAGAAACAATAGCACAAAACGACAAGAAACAATACAAGAGATCTGAAATGAATGATGAACCATGCGTGAATGCATATCACTAAGGCAGCTAGCTAAACACAAACGCAAAAGCTACCAAAATACCGCATTCAAAACACCAAAACATTCCAGCAATCTCACATTAAATCTCACACCAATCCAAGCTGAATTTCAAGCTCAAACCCGTACCTTCTGAGCAACAATTACCAAAATTCCGATTCCTCGAAGGTGCGAGCAAGTCACGGCCTGCACAAAATCTGCCAAACAGACGATGCACAGATTTCAGGAAAAGCCTACATAACCTCACGGCCCTTACAATTTCTCACGGCCAAACATTAAAGTTCACGGCTGGTAATTCATGTGCACAAATCAGCCTTCAACCCTACCCAAACAACTCAACAAGAAGCTTAATACAAGGCTGGGAACAAGATTTCAAAGTTAAATCGAAAAGCTACCTGCAACTACGAAACGCACGAATAAGAACAGCAACTTCGTGCTTTCGTTCCAGCAAACTACAGCCTATAAAATGGGTATGAGATGAAAGAGCTTTCCAAGAGGAGTCCAACGCTACCTCGAACGTGAAAAATGGTGTCCGGAATCAACGGAATCGCCGGATAAAATATACGATGAATAGTACCCGAGGGTTTGAGAACAGAGAACGAAGGTCGAGAGAAATTGCTAAGTATGGATTCTGTTTTTCCTCAATAAATGAAGGCCAACGCTCCAATTTATACACGCATGAAATCTGGTTAAAAAAGCCCACTGACAGAAACAGATTTCACAAGCAAAGCGCGCTAAAAATGCTCAAAAGCCACGGTGAAATCTGGAAAACTAAACACTACGCTCGCTTCCAAAATCACGGTGAAATCTGGACAACAACTACGCTGGAATCTGGAACCAAAACGCGCTGAAAGCTGGAAATGTGCTAACACTAAAACGATGTCACACGCTACGGTGAAATCTGGAACCAAGAACGCTGGAAGCTGATCGCCGAAACAAGAGCTGGAATCTGGTCACCAGTACGTTAAACTCACAAAACATATTTCTCGCTCAACGAAAGCATGCAGGCAGATCTCTACACAATATAGCGCACCAGATTTCACAAAACGCTACGACTAGATCTCTCCTCCCCACGCGGCATCCAGACTTCACAAAACAATAGCATCGCACGCTCAACAGCTCTCTCTCCCGCGCGCATCAGATCTCACCTACAGTACACAACACGCCGCACAGCAAGCGTCCAGCTTTCACCAGGAAATTCAAACAGATCTCACGCAAACATCGAACAGACCTCAAAAACAGATTTCTCACTCGACATCTCAAAAATATCAAAATTTCCAGAATTGTTCAAAACGCGATTTCCAATCCGAAAATGCAAACGAAACCTTCAAATAGAACTCCAAAATACCCAGAATTCTCCAAAAACGATTAATTCAACAATTAATCTTATATTACAATTTCAGGTCTCACATTTCTCCCCCACTAAAATGGATTTCGTCCTCGAAATCAAATGACAATCTGGAAATATAACTAAACTGCAAGATACACAACAGAACTATGCCTAACACAAGCCAAAAGTTCAAGATAACTGAGCAAACATATAACAACAACTAGGCAATAAATACAACTAAAAGCTACAAACTACTGGAAAGTTTAGCTCAACAGCTACTCAAACAGATGCGGCCACTCGCGCTGCATCTTTTCTTCCAGCTCCCAAGTAGCTTCTTCCCTTCCATGTTTGCTCCACTGCACCATTACCAACGGAATGGTCTTATTTCTCAGCTGTTTCTCTTTTCTGCCAAGGATTTGCAAGGGATATTCTTGATAACTCAACGACTAATCTAGCTCCACCTCGTCAGTTCTAAGCACATGAGACGGATCTGGCTCATACTTCCTCAACATGGAGACATGGAAGACGTCATGCAGAGAAGACAACTCTGACGGCAACAACAGCCGATACGCTAAAGGGCCAATCCTCTCAACAATCTCATACGGACCAACGTAACGAGGGGCTAACTTTCCCTTGTGTCCAAAGCGCATGACACTGCGAAACGGAGAAACTTTAAGGAATACGCGATCACCAACCTGAAACTCAAGAGGTCGACGCCTCTTATTCGCATAACTGGCTTGGCGATCCTGGGCAGCTTTCATCGCTGTCTAATAAGATCCACATGATCTTTCATTTGCTGCACAAAGTCAGGGGCAGATAGCTGCTTCTCCCCCACTTCTTCCCAACACACCGATGATCTGCACTTTCTGCCATACAAAGCCTCAAATGGCGCCATACCAATCGTCACTTGGTAGCTGTTATTATATGAAAACTCCACTAAAGACAAGGCGTCTTGCCAGCTACCTTCGAAATCCAACACAACAGCACGCAACATATCCTCCAACGTCTTGATAGTTCTCTCAGATTGGCCATCTGTCTGGGGGTGATACGCGGTGCTCATAGCCAATCTGGTACCCAAAGCTGTTTGCAAACTCTTCCAAAACCTAGAAGTAAACCTCGGATCTCGGTCGGAAACGATCGAAACGTGCACACCATGCAGTCTAACAACAAAATCAACGTACAGCTTCGCCATCTTCTTCAACGAGAAGGTCATTCCATAGGGAATAAAATGCGCAGACTTCGACAGACGGTCTATAACCACCCAAATAGCATCACATCCTCTGCTGGAACGAGGCAGATGCGTCACGAAATCCATAGAAATGTGCTCCCAATTCCATTGGGCATGCAGTCTAACAACAAAATCAACGTACAGCTTCGCCATCTTCTTCAACGAGAAGGTCATTCCATAGGGAATAAAATGCGCAGACTTCGACAGACGGTCTATAACCACCCAAATAGCATCACATCCTCTGCTGGAACGAGGCAGATGCGTCACGAAATCCATAGAAATGTGCTCCCAATTCCATTGGGGCACTTCCAAACTCTGCAACAGACCACCAGGTCTCATCCTTTCGGCCTTTACCATCTAGAAATTCAAACAACGAGCGACAAAATCAGCAACGTCACTCTTCAGGCCAGCCCACCAGAAGTGCGGCTTCAAAGAATGGTACATCTTCCGTGCACCAGGATGAACACTATGTCTGCTACAGTGCGCTTCCCAAAGGATCTCCTACTTCAAATCAATCAAATTGGGCACAACCAACCTGCCCCAAAAACGCAAACAACCATCGGAAGAGACGGAATAATCCTCAAGTTCGCCAGCCCTGACCTTCAACTTCAACTCGTGGATAGACGGATCGGTCCTTTGAGCTGCTCGAATGGTAGAAACAATATGCGGCTCCACTTTGAAAGATGAAACCACAACACAATCCTCAGTCGGGTAAAATCTCCAACCCGTAGTGTTAAGATGCTCCTGATCCTTAGAGATGTACAACGATGCAAGAATCTCACTAGCCTTCCTGCTCAAAGCATCGAACACCACGTTCGACTTTCCAGGCTGGTACTTAATCTCACAATCGAAATCTTTTAGCAGCTCCATCCACCGTTGCTGTCTCATGTTTAAGTCAGGCTGCGAAAACAGATACTGCAAACTCTTGTGGTCGGAGTACACCACAAACTGCTCGCCATACAGGTAGTGACGCCAGATTTTCAACGCAAAGACCACCGCTGCTAACTGCAAATCATGGACGGGGTAACGAGTCTCGTGCGGTTTCAACTTCCACGAGGCATACGCAATGACTCGACCATTTTGCATCAACACACAACCCAATCCATTAAGCGAAGCGTCAGAACAAACAACAAAACCACCTGAACCGGACGGCAGAGCCAACACAGGCGCATTAGTCAATTTTTCCTTGAGCAGCTGAAAAGCATTCTCGCACTGCTCAGTTAGTGACGCCAGATTTTCAACGCAAAGACCACCGCTGCTAACTGCAAATCATGGACGGGGTAACGAGTCTCGTGCGGTTTCAACTTCCACGAGGCATACGCAATGACTCGACCATTTTGCATCAACACACAACCCAATCCATTAAGCGAAGCGTCAGAACAAACAACAAAACCACCTGAACCGGACGGCAGAGCCAACACAGGCGCATTAGTCAATTTTTCCTTGAGCAGCTGAAAAGCATTCTCGCACTGCTCAGTCCAAACAAACCTCTTGTCCTTCTGAGTTAATTGAGTCATCGGCTTTGCTATACTTGAGAATCCCTCAATAAAGCGACGATAATAGCCGGCCAGACCCAAGAAACTGCGAATCTCGGAAACATTCCTGGGACGCTCCCAGTTCAGAATGGCATCAACCTTGCTAGGATCCACCGAAATCCCCTCGGCTGAAATCACATGTCCCAAGAATACGACGCGATCCAACCAGAACTCACACTTGGAAAACTTTGCATACAACTGCTGGTCTCTCAGCGTCTGAAGGACAATCCGCAAATGCTCCTTGTGCTCCAAAGGAGTCTTCGAATATACTAAGATGTCATCGATGAACATGATCACAAACTGATCGATAAACTCGCGAAAAACTCGGTTCATCAAATCCATAAAGACTGCAGGTGCGTTGGTCAAACCAAACGGCATCACTAAAAACTCAAAATGTCCGTACCTCGTACGAAACGCAGTCTTCGCGACATCTTGCTCTCTCACCCTCAGCTGATGGTACCGGGAACGAAGATCAATCTTTGAATACACCGCAGAACCTTGCAACTGATCGAACAGATCATTCATTCTCGGCAACGGGTACTTTTTCTTCAAAGTGGATTTATTCAACTGGCGAAAATCAATGCACATCCGCATTGAGCCATCCTTATTCTTCAAACAGTATGGGCTCTCCCCACGGTGACATACTAGGTCAGATAAAACCTTTCTCCAGCAAATCGTCTAACTGCACCTTGAGTTCTCTCAACTCCGCAGGCGCCAGACGATAAGGAGCACGTGAAATCGGAGCTGTGCCAGGCACCAGCTCTATGCTGAAGTCGATCTCCCGTCTCGGGGGAAAACCAGGAATCTCGTCCAGAAACACGTCGGGAAAGTGTCTCACCACGGGAACATCACTGAGCTGAACACGGGAAGAAGAAGACGCATCCAAAGCATAGATCATAAAGCCAGCATTTCCCAAAGACAACAAGCTAAACATCTCCATCGTTGAGACCAACGGGATCTTCGATCTAGAATCCTGTCCGTAGAAGTCCCACTTCTCGTCAGACAAAGGCCTAAAACGCACAATCCCATGGAAGCAGTCCATGGAGGCCCTATAGTTGGACAGCACATCCATCCCAACTATGCAATCAAAATCCCAAAGCATCAAACGGATCAAATTCGCTAACAAACATGCTCACCAAACCGCAACACACCATCTAACAAAACCTCCTGGGAGAACAGGCTCACACCACCAGGGGTAGAAACAGAAACAACATCGCTCAAAGGGACGGTACATAGACCATGCTCAACAATAAACGAATCAAAAATAAACGAATGCGATGCACCGGTGTCAAACAACACACGAGCAGGAAAGTCAAAGACAAGACATGTACCTCCAATCACCCGACTCGGTGTCTCCTCGGCCTACTCCGTCGTAATGGTGTTAACCTGAGCATGCTGGGGTCCTGAGAAGAAAGGCTGAGACGACTGCCAAAAGAGTGAAGGGCCAGGCTGCTGAAACGGCCTAAACTGAGTCTCAACCAATCGGGGCTGCTGAAACTGCTGAGAACGGCCCCTAGACTGACCTCCACGAACCTGAGGCTGGGCCGCGGTCTGCTGTGATCTAGCTGACGGACACACTCTCGCAAAATACCCGTACTGACCACAAAGGTTGCAGGAACCCTGCATCCCAACACACTGCGTGGACGGATGCTTTACCCCCACAAAAGCCACAGAACTCAGCTCGAGAACCACTGCTACTCGAGCTGCCCGAACCAGAAGATCCAGAACCCTACTTATTCTTGAACTGCTGACCTCGGGGTCGAAACCTCTAACGGACAGACTGCTGAGCCACCTGTGGCTGCTGCTGCTGCTGCTGGGGTTGATAGGCTGATTGGGAGGACTGAGAAGACTGTGCTCCCAGAATAGAAGGACGACCACTCTGCGGTGCCTGTTGCCGACGAGCACGACGGCTACGCAAACCTTCCTCAATGTCAATGGCAATGTCCACAGCCTCAGCGTAAGTCTTGGGCTTACTGGTCAAAACCATCTGATACAACTCTTCATTCAAGCCCTCAAGAAATCGAGTCCGCTTGGCCCTATCCCGGCCAGAAACATGGGGAACGTACGCCAACAGAGAAGAGAACTTCCTAGCGTACTCCCCAAACAGTCATCGAACCCTGCTCCAGATGGTCGAACTCCCGCTCCCGAGCGTTCACATAAGATTCAGGCACATACTCCTGCCCGAAAGTCTCGCAAAAACTGTTCCAAGAGATCCCAACACCAGTCTCCTCCAGAGTACTAGAAGCGCCTCGCCACCAGCGCTCTTTGGCCTTCCTAAGAAGAAGAATCACTAAACTCAAGCGGAGCTCATCATCATACTGACATCGGTCGAAAAGAAAGATAACGTTCCGGAGCCACGAGTCCGCATCCTCACTGGACTCATCACCATTGAAGACTGGAGGGTTCATCCTCTGAAACCGAGCGATCACCACATCCATCCTCTCTACCGGAGGCGCCGTAGCCGCAATCTCTTCCTCCTCACTACTCTCACGAGTCTGAGTACGAGCACTATACCGATCCTCGTTTTGTCCTCATGACTCCTGAAACTGCCCCTACCTCTACCACGACGTCTATGTTGGGGATCCGGATCCGCCCCCCCGGTCAGGCAGCGGAAGAACAAAAATTTAGAGTACCGGGAGGCGATCAATACGAATGATTAGATCTACATGTATCGACATACATAGGGTGTTTCAGGCGTGTTACCTCGCTGGCACTTGTGCCTGGCTCCAACCGGTGTTTCAAGAACCCGGCGCTTCTCGGTTGATTGCGGTAGTTACGTCAATCCGGTCCACGACCAGATCCGAGACTCCTTCGTCAGACTGCACTAGAAGTCCTGACGAGATCAGCACGATCGGATTCTCCACGAAAACTAGGCCGGAACGAAATTCCGGCGAAGTTAGGCGGCGGCGGCGGCGCACGGCGGCGGCGGCGGCGGCGGCGGCGTGATCGAGGGAGGAGAGGGCGGCGCACACTTAGGGTTTTGGAGTGTAATGTGTAGAGTTATTAATCATAATGAAGTCTCTTAATTTAAGCCTAATTATATATAGACTTAAAGTTGGACTTGGGCGGGTCCAACGGGCCCGGGTCCAAATGACGATATCAATCGCTGCGACTTCACCGTAACTCCGATCGCCGATCAGATCGGACCGATCGACTCAGTTTCCAAAACTGAATGCTATGATGTAAAAAA
>KQ996622.1:388623-430569 GCA_001598015.1 Dorcoceras hygrometricum | reverse complement strand
ATTTTGAGTATCGCATTATTTTAACTTATATGGTTTTAAACAGTCGGGCCTAAAAGCGAAAATTTTACCCACTTTTTGATAGCTTCCGCATGTGTTTATTCGTTGTAAGCACGAGGCCTGACACTCGTTCAAGAACAACCTGCTCTGATACCACTTGTAGGTCCGAAAATAGGATCAAAAAGATAGCCAGCGCTGATTTGACAAACAGTAAAAATTTGGCGCTGCTAATACGGAGCTGCAATAGCTCGATGTTCTTGAACACTTAAAATCACAAAGAGCACCGGAGATAGATCTGGTATGATTTAAAAATCATGCGGAAAAAAAACCAGAACTGAATCCTATATTTTAAAACAACTCAAACAGATTTATGTACATCATAAATCTGTTTGAGACTTGTGTTTGTGTGCTGCGTGCTAAAGTAAATCGAATGCTGAATGAATAACAGAACACGATACAAAACACAGCATATTTGTTTCTGGAAGTTTGGACCTCAATGTCCTACATCTCCCCTTCTTCCAACTCGGAAGGATCCACTAAAAGATTTGATCTTACAACTGCGTGTACAGACCCAATCCCACAACCAGCAGCTGTGAGAACTCCTAGACTCCTCAAATGCACAACAGCCTCAACTGTGTGACTGACTACATACACAAGAGTTTTACGTCTTCGTGCTTGGACGGGAACTGATACAAGATTTCGAGATTCATTCACAGATAGATGTGAACGAATCTCGGTGTGTGAGATTGATACAATGAAACGCTCAACTCTCCGATTTTCTCACACACGAGGGACATGCTCTAACAAGCTAATCTAGACTCAGCAATCGACTCTCGTGAAAAGCTCTTCTCTAATGGCGGTCGATTGCTTCATCTTTCTTTTATTTTTCCCTCTGTTGGTGCACTGTGCAATTGACTTGTTCTCTGCGATAGCTTCACAGTAACCAACATATCGAACGACACTACTTTTATGGCGCTTCTTGAATATAGCCTTTGTAGAATTTCTTCCCGTTGGATAGATCCCAAATCTGTTCAGTGCTTCAACTGGCTAATTTTTCTTCTTTCCATTTCAGTACAACGCTCCTCTGTAAAGTGTACTGTTTCCCAGAATAGTACAAAACTTGTTCCCTTGAATTGATGCAATAAGCACGACTAAATCTCAGCCATTGAATCTTTCCATCTTGAGCGTTGATTGCGTCTTGTCGCTTTCACCATTTGAATTTCGCTCAGCAGTTGACATCCAGCTTTGATATCTCTTCGTAAGTTGTCAACTGCTTCGCTGCTGATTCATTCTTCGACTGAATGCAACGCTTCGCTACTTCTTCTTTTCTTTGCGCCTGGAATTCCTGCGACTGGATACTTAGCTCGCGACTGGATTTCCCAATGACTGGATGCGTAGCAACAGCTGATTCATTGTAGCTCACGACTGGATGCTGCTGTTGCTTGCGTCTGGTTCAACAATTGCTTCGCCTGGATCTTCTTCAACAATAAATTTATCTTCTTGCGACTGGCAAACACTGTGTCTGGTAATCTTTGCGTTGCGACTGCTGAAATATCAACGCAAAGTCTTTCTGCTGAAACTTTAGCACAAGAGCAAAACGCTGTCGTATCAACTTATGTAAACGACATCGTTTTGCTATTGCTCTCTCCAAATAGCATCTGCTGAATGTGATGACGTCACCGATGACGTCATCAACGCTAATCCATCTGCTGAACTATCAACACGACGTCGCTTCATCTTGCTTCTCTTCATCTGCTGATCTTTATTGCGAATGCAAAACGCTGTCGTTCCAACTTATTCACGCGACATCATTTTGCAATCGCCAACTCCAAATACCAACTGCTGGTTGAAGCTCTCTGCTGATCACTGTATCTACCTGCTGAATGATGACGTCATTGCTGATGTCATCTACGCTTAGCGCTCCAGCTGATTTCTTCATCGTTCCAGCTCCAGCTTGCGATTCTAAATGTATGCACCAAACCAACTGCTGAACTTTAACTTGAACCATCGACTGGACAGATTCTGCTATTGTTCATCTTCTTCTTCGTTCCTAAAACCTGTACACTTAAGTAGAATTGTTAGAATCACAATAATAGGTTTTGTGTAATTCAAAATGGATGTGCTGTTGCTACCAACTGATCCAACAGATTTGCACTTCAACTGGTCATCATTTGATTTACACCAGCTGGTTGTGTCATCGCAAACCATCTGCTGAATCTTAGCGCGAAGGCAAAACGCTGTCGTACCAACTTATGTAAACGACATCGTTTTGCTATCGCTAACTTGAGTTCCCTCGACTGGTTGCACTGTAGCTGCCTGCTGGTCATTATTAGAAGAAGTACCTGCTGGTTCTTTGTAAGTCCAAGACGCCGTCGTTTCTCTTAAATCAAGCGCTGTCGTTTTGCAATCCTTAGCAAAACACGCTATCCACCAAATTCTTGCGCTTGCTGGTCATTGCCATCGCAAAATCTTCCTGCTGATTTTTATCGTGAATGCAAAACGTCGTCGTTCCAACTTATTCAAGCGACATCGTTTTGCAATCGCCAACTTCAAATATCATCTTCTGGTGGACATTAGCTTCCTGCTGATTGTGATGTCACTGCTGATGACATCATCGCTTAGCGCTCCAGCTGAACCCATTCCACTGTAGCCATCTGCTGAACTCTAACCATTTGCTGTTGCTCATAGCTGTCAACAGCTTCTTGAATAGCGACTGTCAACAGATTCGTCAACAGTAATTAGAATCGCGACTGCTAACAGATTCGTCAACAGTAATATGAATCGCGACTGCTAAAAGATTCGTCAACAGTAATATGAATCGCGACTGCTAACAGATTCGTCAACAGTAATATGAATGGCGACTGCTAACAGATTCGTTAACAGTAATATGAATGGCAACTGCTGACAGCTTCGTGAATAGTAACTGACAATAGCTTCGTGAACAGTAACTTGCGACTGGAATCTTCTTCTACGACGTCGCTTTATCTCTTGCGCTTGCAGCTGGTCTTCTCATCGTTCCAGCTGATTCACTTCGCTCCAGCTGGTTCAACTTGGTTTTCGCCTGATTACGAATAACTGATTCAACTGTGGACGTCTCCATTGCTAATCCAGTTGCCGTCTAAATGTATGCACCAAACCAACTGCTGAACTTAATCTTGAGAACCATCGACTGGACAGATTACTGCTACTGCTGATCTTCTTCTTCGATCCTAAAATCTGTACACTCAAGTAGAATTGTTAGAAACACAATAACAGGTTTTGTGTAATTCAAAACTTAATCAGGATCTGTCCAAACAGATCCATCAATCTCTCACTTTTTGATTTACACAAAACCTTAAATCAACGATGCATGTTCTAACAATTCTCTCCCGTTTTGTGGGAATCAAAAAGATATCGAACTGCTGGTCTTCCTGATATTTAAAACAAAACTCTCCCTACACTGTTACAACAAAAACAACGTAACAGCAGGAGTTTTGAATTTGAAAAACAAAACCAGCTTTGGGAAGCACCGAATGCAAAAGCTATATGATTTTGAAAACTGGAGCTGATTCATAACTCAAATTTATCAAAGATAGTGACGCCACTCTCCCTGTCTTTTATCACATGAGCTCAAAACATTTTAAAAACAAAATTTTGGCACCAGCTGAAATTCCGCATAACAGAAAATTTGAAAACTTATCAGAGCATACAAAAATGTTTCAAATGAACAAGTGCTACTGAGTTACTTATATATATGAAGAACCAGTAAACAGAGAACAGCTCAGATTTTCATACTTCTATTTCGTCCCATGTGCTTGTCACCGAGCCTCGCTCCAAGTGATCTTACAGCACAACGAAAATAGAAGCTTGGCATCCGCACGGGACTCGTGCATCCCGTGACAGTTCATCAAAATAAAACCGGTTCTATATAAAAACAGATCAACTGGCCTTCATAAACAAGCTTCTCAAAACAGTTAAAATATTTAAAACATAGCACATGTGTTTTAAAATTAGTGCTCGTTCAAGAACAACCTGCTCTGATACCAATTGTTGGTCCCTGTTTTTCAAAAGAAACTAGCAGCCGCTGATTTAAAATGAGCGATTAAAAATTTTCGCGCTGCTTGGAGCTGCAATAGCTCAAGGTTCTTGAACATCTAAAATAAACAGAGCACCAGAGACAGATCTGGTATGATTTAAAAATCATGCGGAAAATACAAGAACTGAATCCTAATATTTTAAAACGATTCAAACAGATTTATGTGCAACATAAATCTGTTCGAAACTGTGCAAGTGTTTGTGTGCTAACTGTATGCGTGAGTGCTGAAAGTAAGCAAGTGCTGGATGATGCGAGTGCTGAAATAATGCAAGTGCTGAACTGTAAACGTGCGATGCTAAAGTAAATGTGCAGGTGCTGAAAGCTTAAAATAAATGGACCGATACACAGCATATTTGTTTCTGGAAGTTCGGACCTCAATGTCCTACATCTCCCCTTCTTCCACCTCGGAAGGATCCGCTAGAAGATTTGATCTTACAACTCGTGTACAGACCCGATACCACAACCAGCAGCTGTGAGAACTCCTAGACTTCACAAATGCACACTAGCCGCAACTGTGTGACTAACTACATACACATGAGTTTAACGTCATCGTGCTTGGACGGGACCTGTGTTGGAAAGGTTTTGAGATTCATTCACTATACAATGAATTTAAATGAATCTCTGTGTGTGAGAATTACAGTGTACGCACAACTCTCGAATTAATACATCTCAAACACAAGGAAGTTCTCCTAAATGAGCTAATACAAATTCAGCAGTCGACACAATAAGCTCCTCTCAAGAATGATTGTCGACTGCTTCATCTTCCTGTGTTATTCCCTTTCGTTGTTGTCTTCTATTGATTTTTCTTTTCTGTGCAACAACAACTCTCTGGTCTCACAACATCGACTCATATTCCTTCAAAACTCCTCGCTTAAATACCCTCTGTTCGAATATAGCCGTTAAATAAATTCCAAATCTCTTCTGCGCTTGTCAAGGCTAATTCGTCGTATTCTTTCCATTTCCGTGCAACGCTCCTCTGTAAATTGTACTATTTCCCAGAATAGTACAAATCTTGTTCCCTTGAATTGAGGCAATTTGCACGACTTAATCTCAGCCATTGATTCTTTCCATTTTGAGCGTTGATTGCATCCCAACAGCTGAGTGTCATTTCTTCTTCGCAACTGTCCAGACTTCACTCTTCTTTGCGCTGCTGCTGAAATTATCGTTGCGTCTGGATCTTTGCGACTGGATGGATATCAACAGCTGGTCTACTGTAGCTCTCGTCTGAATGTTCTGTCGCTACCAACTGCTGATTATCATTTGATTTGCACTTCAACTGGTCATCATTTGATTTACACCAGCTGGTTGTGTCATCGCAAACCATCTGCTGAATCATAGCGCGAAGGCAAAACGCTGTCGTACCAACTTATGTAAACGACATCGTTTTGCTATCGCTAACTTGAGTCCCCTCGACTGGTTGCACTGTAGCTGCCTGCTGGTCATTCTTAGAAGAAGTACCTGCTGGTTCTTTGTAAGTCCAAGACGCCGTCGTTTCTCTTAACTCAAGCGCTGTCGTTTTGCAATCCTTAGCAAAACACGCTATCCACCAAATGCTTGCGCCTGCTGGTCATTGCCATCGAAAAATCTTCCTGCTGATTCTTATCGCGAATGCAAAACGCTGTCATTCCAACTTATTCAAGCGACATCGTTTTTCAATCTCCAACTTCAAATATCATCTGCTGGTGGACATTAGCTTCCTGCTGATTGTGATGTCACTGCTGATGACATCATCTCTTAGCGCTCCAGCTGAACCCATTCCACTGTAGTCATCTGCTGAACTCTAACCATCTGCTGATTCTTTGGCACGACGTCGCTTTCTTCACTGTTACGTTTGCTGTCGTCAGCTTCTTGTTCAACATTGCTCATCAGCTGTCAACAGCTTCTTGAATAGCGACTGTCAACAGATTCGTCAACAGTAATTAGAATCGCGACTGCTAACAGATTCGTCAACAGTAATATGAATCGCGACTGCTAACAGATTCGTCAACAGTAATATGAATGGCGACTTCTAACAGATTCATTAACAGTAATATGAATGGCAACTGCTGACAGCTTCGTGAATAGTAAATGACAACAGCTTCGTGAACAGTAACTTGCGACTGGAATCTTCTTCTACGACGTCGCTTTATCTCTTGCGCTTGCAGCTGGTCTTCTCATCGTTCCAGCTGATTCACTTTGCTCCAGCTGGTTCAACTTGGTCTCTGCCTGATTACGAACAACTGATTCAACTTTGGACGTCTCCATTGTTAATCCAGCTGCCGTCTAAATGTATGCACCAAACCAACTGCTGAACTTAATCTTGAGAACCATCGACTGGAGAGATTACTGCTACTGCTGATCTTCTTCTTCGATCCTAAAATCTGTACACTCAAGTAGAATTGTTAGAAACACAATAACAGGTTTTGTGTAATTCAAAAATTAATCAGGATCTGTCAAAACAGATCCATCAACAAAGTACTAACATCCAATACTAAGCTTAGAACAGTAGGAATTCCTTACCCAGAAGCTGAAACCAGCGGAATAACTATCAAATTCCACTGTACGAAGAAACCAGCAACTTCGTGATCCTCTCCAAGGTCGTTCTACTGCCTCATAACCACGGTGGAGGATGGCAGCAATCGACGGAAAAGAATTACGGTGAACAGTAGCTATCTAGTGATTCGAATAATGGAGATAAGAAAAATATCGGGTTCAGAATAATTCTAAGTGTCGATCAACACTTATCTATATATCTCTCAATCCACCAGTTGTTGCTCACCAAAATCAGCCGACATCGAAACAATCAGTATCTTACAATAGACACCAGCGGTTGCTCAAAACAGAAATCAGCTCTTCCTCTCAACGAAACCAGCAGCAACCATCAGAGGTTGTATTCTCAAAAGAACATCGAAACGTCGCCGCATCAACTAATCAAAACGACGCCGCAGCGCTACAACAGCTGACAACAGATCCCTTTCAAAACAACAAACAACTAGTCACGCTAAACAACTCAACGACGTCGTAAAGGATACGTCACCATTGCTGCCAACAGCTGAACCAAAGCGTTATACCCAAAACGCTGCGTTTCAACTTAACAAAATGACGTCAATCTCCAACAGCATTTGGTTACTCAAACCATCAGCTGGTCACCAACTAAATCAAATTCCTCTCAACGCAACCGCTGATAGCGCTACAATCAGTAGTCAACACTAAAAGGTTGACCAACACGTGTCACGTTCTCTTAAATCCTCGCACCCGTGCCTCAGCTACCAGCAGATCCCTCTTCAAGCGCTACTGCTGGTTTAGCGAAACGACAACGTACCCTCACTCGCTATAGTACCGTTGACTTGCATTGACGTCTGAAATGCGCTACGTCTGATTTTCACGAAACGACGGCGTATTACTCTCGCGCCATCAACGACTTATCAGACTTCATCAACTAGCGCTACAGCTGAACACTAACGCCTGAATTCCTGTTGGAATTAGATTTCTCTCGCAAAATCCTCAAATCCACGCGACTAATACCAAATCAAATCGATTAATCACTAATCTAAAATCTGATTCCTCACATTCTCCCCACCTTAAGAGATTTCGTCCCCGAAATCAAAGGCAAACTCAGGGAAGAATTATATCAAAACATCACCATCATCAAATCAAACTCTAAGCAAAATATCAGAGTTTACCTGGAATTCACACTGTCAATGCTCAAACAGATGAGGCCAATCTTGTCTCATCTTTTCCTCAACCTCCCAGGAAGCTTCTTCTCGGCCATGCTTGCTCCATTGGACCATCACCAACGGAATCACTTTGTTCCTCAGCTGCTTCTCCTTCCTATCCAGAATCTGCACTGGATATTCGATATAGCTCAAGGCAGAATCCAACTCAACTTCGTCGGTTCTCAACACATGGGACGGATCTGGCTCATATTTCCTCAACATTGACACATGAAAAACATCATGCATCGTTCCTAACTCATCAGGAAGCCTCAATCGATAAGCCAACTTTCCAATCCGCTCAACAATCTCAAAGGGACCAACGAATCTAGGAGCTAATTTGTCTTTAATTCTGAATCGCATAACGCTCTTGAAAGGAGAAACTTTGAGAAATACTCGATCGCCAACCTCAAAATCTAAAGGTCTGCGTCTTCTATTAGCATAGCTAGAGAAACGGTCTTGAGCAGCTTTCATTCTATTCCGAATCAAATCAATCTGATCCTTCATGTGCTGCACAAACTCAGGGGTAGAAAGCTGTCTCTCACCAACTTCTTCCCAACAAATCGGAGATCTGCACTTTCGACCATTAGGGTTTGTTGTTGTGTTGTAGTGAATTAAGCCCTAATCAACTTTATTAATTAAGTTGGTAGATGGACTTGAACCGGCCCATTGGACTTGGGTCAGGCCCAAGTCCTATATGAACATTCGGTTCATTTAAATTACCACGGTTTCATCATAACTCCGATCGTCGATCAGATCATACCGATCGACTCAGTTTCCAAAACTGAATATTATGATGCGAAAGACGATTTTTCAGATTACCTAGTCCAGACAGTTTTGCCCCTCAACAGCGGGAAATCGCAATTTCACCCCTGTTGACTTTTAGGAAGTCGCACTTCCCAAAATCCTCTTCCTATGCTCAACACATTGAGCCCAGTTTCCGTGCGGGAATCACGAATCCAGTACTTGTGTGACCCTCAATGGTTCATGGATACAGCTAGCCGTGGGCCCACAACCATTGCGACTCCGAAATCACAATTTCGAACTTGCTCAACGGATCATGGTAAAGCGCCTAGCAACATCGCGCCATGATCCCATAGTTATCACTGATAGTGCTTTCAAGAACCAGTTGGTCGTGGTTAGCGTACAGTACGGTCCTTTCAATCCATATATCCCGATCAGATCAACGACCATTGGTGAATCGAGAGTCGCTAGAGATCCGATAGCTATGCATACATCTTGGAGATCGAATAGTGACATCGCGAGTGTAACTAGGTAAACTCATTCACCTAAAACACTTCTAGTACTCTGGCCAGAGATTTATACAATATTATCCCCTCAGATAGCATAGGATATCCACGTATGTAAGCGAGCGGTGAATCCTCGACAACGAATCATCGACTCCTACATGCATCTGGATCTCACCCAATCCCGCCGCCTAATGACCCCAAGTGAGTCGGCAAACGGGTCAAAGTGAGGCGCCTATCATGTAGAGTCTCAATGACGTTTCGAGTTGTGAGGACTAATCAGTACAACCAAGACCTCGGACTTATCCAATCGACAAATGGTAACCACTTGGAAAGTCCGAACAAGGGTAGTTGGATAGATCACCAGGTCACTATCTATCTGCATGCTCAGAACAACACAATGTTCCCTACCAATGAAACATGGTACTTCGCATCGCAGATACTAGTCTCGAGCTCGGGCGGCCTTATCCTCATTTTGACGGCCCAATAGTCCTCACGATTCGAAACGTCATTGAGACTCTACATGATAGGCGTCTCACTTTGACTCGTTTGACGACTCACTTGGGGTCATTAGGCGGCGGGATTGGGTGAGATCCCGATGCATGTAGGAGTCGTTGCTTCGTTGTCGAGGATTCACCGCTCGCTTACACCTCGGCCATGCTTGCTCCATTGGACCATCACCAACGGAATCACTTTGTTCCTCAGCTGCTTCTCCTTCCTATCCAGAATCTGCACTGGATATTCGATATAGCTCAAGGCAGAATCCAACTCAACTTCGTCGGTTCTCAACACATGGGACGGATCTGGCTCATATTTCCTCAACATTGACACATGAAAAACATCATGCATCGTTCCTAACTCATCAGGAAGCCTCAATCGATAAGCCAACTTTCCAATCCGCTCAACAATCTCAAAGGGACCAACGAATCTAGGAGCTAATTTGTCTTTAATTCTGAATCGCATAACGCTCTTGAAAGGAGAAACTTTGAGAAATACTCGATCGCCAACCTCAAAATCTAAAGGTCTGCGTCTTCTATTAGCATAGCTAGAGAAACGGTCTTGAGCAGCTTTCATTCTATTCCGAATCAAATCAATCTGATCCTTCATGTGCTGCACAAACTCAGGGGTAGAAAGCTGTCTCTCACCAACTTCTTCCCAACAAATCGGAGATCTGCACTTTCGACCATACAACGCCTCGAATGGAGCCATCTCGATAGTCACCTGATAGCTGTTGTTATACGAAAACTCAACCAAGGATAGCGAATCCTGCCAGACACCACTAAAATCCATCACAACTGCTCGCAGCATATCCTCTAAAGCCTGAATGGTCCGCTCAGACTGACCATCTGTCTGTGGGTGATAGGATGGATTCATAGCAAATCTCGAACCCATCGCTGCCTGCAGACTCTTCCAAAAACGAGAAGTGAATCTTGGATCTCTGTCAGACACTATCGAAACAGGAACTCCATGCAATCTAACCACATGGTCGATATACAGGTCATCAACATAAAGTACAAGGAATGTCACAGCGCTTTTAACTACCTTCTTATAAACACATGGCTCCTCGGGATTCTTGATGAAACCAAATTCCTTAATTGTTTAATAGAATCTCAGGTTCCAACTCCTCGATGCTTGTTTGAGACCGTAGATCTATCTCTGAAGCTTGCATACCTTATGCTCGCTTCCAACAGATGTGAAACCCTCAGGCTGCGTCATATAGATCTCTTCCTTAATGTTTCCATTAAGGAACGTAGTTTTCACATCCATTTGCCATATCTCATAGTCGTACCATGCGGCTATGGCTAACAAGATTCTAATTGACTTGAACATTGCGACTGGCGAGAAGGTTTCATCATAGTCAACACCTTGCCTTTGATTGTAACCTTTCGCGATCAGTCGTGCCTTGTAGGTCATTACCTTACCATCAGGCCCAAGTTTCCTCTTGTATATCCATTTGCACCCAATAGGAACAATTCCTTCGGGAGGGTTAACAAGAGTTCAAACTTGGTTCGCATGCATTGAGTCAAACTCAGACTGCATTGCTACAAGCCACGAATTAGAATCAGCATCGGAAATTGCCTCCTTGAAAGTTCTTGGATCAGATCCAATATCAATTTGATCATCTTCTAGGAGAAAAAGAGACAAACACTTTTGTCTCGCTGGGATAGTAGAAATAGTATCCAATGGAATTCTTTGGATACCCAATGAAGTAGCATAAGATGGATCTCGTATCCAGCTTATCTACCACTGTCTGCTTCACGTAAGCAGGACATCCCCAAATCCTCATGAATGAGTACTTGGTTGTTTTGCCCATCCATATCTCATATGGAGTTTCATCCACTGCCTTTGTGTGGACATTGTTCAACAACATTACCGCCGTTTCGAGCGCATAGCCCCAAAACGAGGTAGGAAGCTCAGTGAAGCTCATCATCAATCGAACCATGTCCATCAAAGTTCGATTACAACGCTCTGCTACACCATTGAGTTGTGGTGTGGCCGGAGGGGTCCACTGTGCGAGAATCCCATTCTCTTTCAAATAGTCTTGAAACTCAGCACTCAAGTATTCACCACCTCGATCGGATCGAAGTGCTTTAATGCTTTTGCCTAATTGTTTTTCTACTTCAGCCTTGAATTCTTTGAACCTTTCAAAGGATTCAGACTTGTGCTTCATCAAGTAGAAGTACCTATACCTAGAGTGATCGTCGGTAAAGGTGATGAAGTATGTGTGACCGTATTTAGTACCAATACTAAACGGGTCGCACACATCAGTATGGATCAAATCCAATAGGCCTTGAGCACGCTCACCCTTGCCCTTGAAGGGTTGCTTAGTCATCTTTCCCTTGAGACAAGACTCACAAGTCGGTAGGGAGTTAATGTCTGACAGATCAAACATCTCACTCCTAACTAACTTGTTCATCCTACTTAGAGAAATATGACCTAGCCTAGCGTGTCAAAGTTGTGCTGGGTTCAAGTTATCGTGTTTCCTTTAATCGTTGTTGTATGTGTTTCGACATCGCGAGTTGGAACGTCTTTTAATTTCAAGGTATATAAATCGTTGTTGCGTTCCCCAATACCAATCAAACATTCATTCTTGTAAATATTGCAAATTGAATTAGCAAACATACAAGAATATCCATCACTATCAAGCATAGAAACAGAAATAATGTTCTTTATTAATTCGGGAACAAACAAAACGTTTCTCAATAACAACTTAAAATCAGAAGACAGAAATAAATAAACATCTCCTATAGCTACTGCAGCAACTCTTGCTCCATTGCCCAGCCTCAAGTGGGTCTCACCCTCTCTAAGACGTCGGCTTCTTGTCATCACCTGCAAATCATTACAGATATGAGATCCACATCCGGTATCAAGTACCCAAGAAGTCAAATTAAGAGACATATTTATTTCGATATAGAACATACCTTTCGCAGTTCGCAACTGCTCGAGTACTTCTTGCAGTTCCTCCTCCAATGCCCAGGCTTGTGGCAGTGGTGGCAAACATCCCTCTTGCTCCATTGCCAAGCCTCAAGTGGGTCTCACCCTCTCTAAGACGTCGGCTTCTTGTCATCACCTGCAAATCATTGTAGATATGAGATCCACATCCGGTATCAAGTACCCAAGAAGTCGAATTAAGAGACATATTTATTTTGATATAGAACATACCTTTCGCAGTTCGCAACTGCTCCAGGCCCCACAGCTTTTCAACGAGCCCAATCATACGAACCCCATGCTCGCGGACCGAAGTCCCATCGCGCATGCGGCTCGTCATAAGCTCCTTGACAGCCGTGAACCTCTCATGTCGAGAGTTCTCCCCATACAGTTCTTTGAGATTAAAAGAGTATGTCAGCAGCATACTTTGTCTTCTCAAAGCGCCGCTGCATTTCGTTAGACATCGATGCCATCACATAGCATCGAGTCTTAAGCTCGTCATACCACCATTGCTGAAGCGTCACCAGCTCCTCAGGGCTGATATCAGCAGGGGCTTCCTTCGGAGGGCTCTTCTCTATCGTATAAAGAAGTTTCTCCGAAGCCAACACAATGTTGAGGTTTCGAAGCCAGTCTTAGTAGTTCAGACCGGTGAACTTGTTGCTACCCAGTATAGCAGCGAGTGGGTTTTTTATCGAAGACATTATATAAGCAGTAATACTGAAAAGAAAACAGACAATCATCACTAACTATATAAAATAATCGCTAAGACATAAAACAAGGTGGTTTAGTTCTATGAATTACCCTCCCACTATTTTAAAGATTTCACCACCCTCTAATGAAATCGGGAAAGCAAGTTTCCTTAGTGGGTACACGGAGCCCAATCAAGCGATCATGGTCCCGAATAATATCACCCAACCATGACCCCCAAAAGATAGTTTCCAATTGCAACCGGTGCAACCTCCATGTATTCACCTCAAGTCTAGTAAGGGCCCAATAATATGACGCCGTTTACTATCACGTGTCAAGATGACCCATCAATGTTGAGTCGTGAAGGACGGTCCCCTTAACGTCCCCAATAATATGAGCCAACGTTAAAGGGAGTTCCAACCAAACTCACAACAATTGTCAATGGCGTGGACAGCTTTCCGGCATACATGACACCCTCAATAATATGAGCCGGGCCATGTATACGGGTAGCATCGACGTACACCCATTGTTGATGGAAGGTAGGGTTAATTTAAACAATTTTAAATACCCTTTAGTTTATCGAATAAACATTTAATCTTGATATAAGTTTTAAATCAAATTTAAAACGAGGGATTTTATTTTTGAAAAATTTGGTCTCATGCATATTTAAATCTAATTTAAAACATGCAAACATGCGGATTCAATTAAACTATATATCAACATATATAAAGATACATTGGGATGATCGATCGCGAGAGCTATGCGGTCCGTGGTGTTGGGGATCCGGATCCGCCCCCGGCGAGGCAGCGGAAGAACAATAAACAGAGAACCGGGAGGCGATCAATACGGAGAACAATTCTATATGTATCGACATACATAGGGTGTTTAGCAAGTTACCTGTCTGGCACTTGTGCCTGGCTCCAACCGGTGTTTCAAGAACCCGGCGCTTCTCGGTCGATCATCCCAATCATGCAATCAATCTAATTAATTTGCATAAATTAAATAATCAAATTATTTATCGCAAAATCATATTTTAATCATAAAATCGCATTTTATAATAAAATCGCATTTTGTTGATAAAATCAAATTTTAATCAACAAAATCATATTTAATTATAAAATCATATTTTACAATCGTATTTTGCAATTTTAATTGCATCATATTGGGCCAAAAATAATTTTGGGCCCAAAATCTCAAAATTTCAAAATCGACCAAAATGGGCCCGACATCGAATATCGGCCCAAAAACTTCATGGGCTGCCCGGGACAGGCCCTAACTAAACCTAGAAGAAAAATTTAGCCGTCGCAACAATCTGTCAGAGATCGTCGCCGGACGGCGGCAGCACGGCGGCGGCCGCCGCCACCATGTTGCGTGCGGCGCTTGGCCGCACGCCTGCCGCAACAAGTGCGGCGCATGGCGCTGGTTTACGCCAGCCAGTGGCGCAACATTTATCTTCTGGCCGGCCATAATCGCGCAACAATTGCGCGCAAAACAGCAGCATCACACGGCCGCCAGCGCGCAACAATTTGCGCGGCCAGCCTTCGGCCTCCTCTCGGCCGCCAGGCGCGACAAGCGCGCCATTCTCGCGCGCAGCACCGGCCAGCCATAGCGCAACAATTGCGCAAGGCTATGCGGCCATGAGGCGGGATCATCGTGCGGCCGTGCGCGCTATCGCGCGTGGGGTTTTGCGCCGCCGCATGCCGGCAGATCGAGAAAATATATATATTTTTTTGTTCGATCGATTCAAAATCATGAGATTCATGCAATTATGGCACTATTGTATTGAAGGATCTGAGCCTTGGCTCTGATACCACTGTTGGGAAAGCGGGCGCTGGTTTACGCCAGCCAGTGGCGCAACATTTATCTTCTGGCCGGCCATAATCGCACAACAATTGCGCGCAAAACAGCAGCATCACACGGCCGCCAGCGCGCAACAATTTGCGCGGCCAGCCTTCGGCCTCCTCTCGGCCGCCAGGCGCGACAAGCGCGCCATTCTCGCGCGCAGCATCGGCCAGCCATAGCGCAACAATTGCGCAAGGCTGCACGGCCATGAGGCGCGATCATCGTGCGGCCGTGCGTGCTATCGCGTGCGGGGTTTTACGCCGCCGCATGCCGGCAGACCGAGAAAATATATATATTTTTTTGTTCGATCGATTCAAAATCATGAGATTCATGCAATTATGGCACTACTGTATTGAAGGATCTGAGCCTTGGCTCTGATACCACTATTGGGAAAGCGGTGGCGGATCCGGATCCCGTCTCCCGGCGACGCAGCGGAAGTTTAAAAATTAGCGCCGGGAAACGTTCAATACAATAAAATCAATACTATAAACCATTCATAGGATGATTTTCGGGGTGTTACCTTGCTGGCATCTAGGCGCCTGGCTCCAATCAGAATCACAGGGAAACTGGCTCTTGTCGGTAGGCGGCTGTAGATCGTCAATCAAGTCCACGACCGGAATCGATCTTCCTCCAATCAGCATGCACTAGAAAGTTGATTGATTTTATAACGAATGGATTCTCCTCGACGCAGTGATCGAAACAAGTCCGATCACGTGAAAAACCGGGCGACGGCGACGGCGACGGCGGGCAACGGGAGGCGACGGCGGGCGGTCGGCGGCGGTGTGAGGCGTGTGTGGGAGAGGAGGCGGCTATGTGAGCTAGGGTTTGTTGTTGTGTTGTAGTGAATTAAGCCCTAATCACCTTTATTAATTAAGTTGGTAGATGGGCTTGAACCGGCCCATTGGACTTGGGTCAGGCCCAAGTCCTATATGAACATTCGGTTCATTTAAATCACCACGGTTTCATCATAACTCCGATCGTCGATCAGATCGGACCGATCGACTCAGTTTCCAAAACTGAATATTATGATGCGAAAAACGATTTTTCAGAATAGTGGGAAATCGCAATTTCACCCCTGTTGACTTTTAGGAAGTCGCACTTCCCAAAATCCTCTTCCTATGCTCAACACATTGAGCTCAGTTTCCGTGCGGGAATCACGAATCCAGTACTTGTGTGACCCTCAATGGTTCAGGGATACAGCTAGCCGTGGGCCCACAACCATTGCGGCTCCGAAATCACAATTTCGGACTTGCCCAACGGATCATGGTAAATCGCCTAGCAACATCGCGCCATGATCCCATAGGTATCACTGATAGTGCCTGCAAGAACCAGTTGGTCGTGGTTAGCGTACAGTACCGTCCTTTCAATCCATATATCCTGATCAGATCAACGACCATTGGTGAATCGAGAGTCGCTAGAGATCCGATAGCTATGCATACATCTTGGAGATCGAATAGTGACATCGCGAGTGTAACTAGGTAAATCCATTTATCTTAAACACTTCTAGTACTCTGGCCAGAGATTTATACACTATTATTCCCTCAGATAGCATAGGATATCCACGCATGTAAGCGAGCGGTGAATCCTCGGCAACGAAGCATCGACTCCTACATGCATCTGGATCTCACCCAATCCCGCCGCCTAATGACCCCAAGTGAGTCGAAAAATGGGTCAAAGTGAGATGCCTATCATGTAAAGTCTCAATGACGTTTCGAGTCGTGAGGACTAATCATTACAACCAAGACATCGGACTTATCCACTCGACAAATGGTAACCACTTGGAAAGTCCGAACGAGGGTAGTTCGATAGATCACCAGGTCACTATCTATCTGCATGCTCAGAACATAACAATGTTCCCTACCAATGAAACATGGTACTTCGCATCGCAGATACTAGTCTCGAGCTCGGGCGGCCTTATCCTCATTTTGACGGCCCAATCGACTAGGAACTAATTCAGAATACACAGTGACTATTAGATGTGTTTCATGATAGCCGTCATACCCACTATCACATCTAACATACACTATGGTGCATTCTAGGTCTTTATCCAACACAATTGTTAACATAAAACATAACAAAGATAAAGAATGCCATAAACAAATGCGAATATCATATATAAAGACTGTCATATACAAGAGTCTATAAACCCACACGCCACAAGTTGGCTAGTTGGGCATCTACTCTAACAGTCGTTCTTCATGTCTGCCCACCAGTAGTGAGACTTCAAGGCATGGTACATCTTACTCTCGCCTGGATGCACACTGTACTGACTACAATGCACTTCATTCATGATGGTCTCTTTCAAATCGATCAAGTTTGGAACCACCAGTCTCCTCAAAATCTCAGACACTCATCGGATGAAACAGAGAAATCATCAGACTAACCACTTCGGGCTTTAATCTTCAACTCATGAACATATGGATCAGTCCTCTGTGCCTCCCTGATGTCACTCACAATCTACAGTTCTACTTGGATCGAAGAAACCATAAAGTACTGATCACCCGGCTGGAAATGCCAACCAGAAGTACTCAACTGCTCATAGACTTTAGAGACACACAAAAACGAAATCATCATAGGCTGGGTCTTCCTACTCAAAGAATCTGCTACTGAGTTCATCCTCCCAGGCTGATACTGAATCTCACAGTTAAAGTCCTTGAGCAATTCCATCCATCGTCGTTGCCTCTTATTCAGATCAGACTGCATGAAGATATATTTCAGGCTCTTGTGGTCGGTGTACACCACAAATTATTCACCATACAGATAATGTCGCCAAAGTTTCAAGGCAAACACTATCGCAGCCAACTCCAAATCATGAATAGGGTACCTCATCTCGTGAGGCTTCAACTGTCGAGATGCATAAGCAATCACGTACCCGTTATGCATCATAACACATCCCAAACCATTGAGAGAAGCATCGGAGCATGCAACAAATCCTCCGGATCCAGACGGTAGAGCCAATACAGGAGCAGTAGTAAACTTCTCCTTTAACGTCTGAAAACTGTACTAGCATTCATCAGTCCAAACGAACTTTCGATCCTTCTGAGTCAATTGAGTCAGAGGCCTGGATATCGAAGAAAACTTCTCGATAAAACGCCTGTAATAGCCAGCCAATCCCAAGAAGCTACGGATCTCAGAAACATTCCTAAGTCTCTCCCAGTTAAGAACTGCTTCAACCTTACTCGGATCCACCGAATCCCTTGCGCCGAAACTGTACTAGCATTCATCAGTCCAAACGAACTTTCGATCCTTCTGAGTCAATTGAGTCAGAGGCCTGGATATCGAAGAAAACTTCTCGATAAAACGCCTGTAATAGCCAGCCAATCCCAAGAAGCTACGGATCTCAGAAACATTCCTAAGTCTCTCCCAGTTAAGAACTGCTTCAACCTTACTCGGATCCACCGAATCCCTTGCGCCGAAATCAGAAGACCCAAAAAGATAATTCGGTCAAGCCAAAATTCATACTTGCTGAACTTGGCGTACAACTGCGAGTCTCTCAATCTCTGCAACACAAATCGGAGATGCTCCTTATGCTCTCTCAAGCTCCTCGAATACACTAAGATGTCATCTATGAAGACGATCACGAACCGGTCGATGTACTCGCTGAAGACGCGATTCATAAAATCCATCAAAACAGCTGGGGCATTCGTCAACCCAAACGAAATAACTAGAAACTCATAATGCACATATCAAGTCCGGAAAGCTGCCTTCGCCACATCAGCGTCTCTAATCCGCAACTGGTGATAACCAGAGCGTAAATCAATCTTTGAGTATACGACCGATCCTTGCAACTGATCGAACAAGTCATCAATCCTCGGCAAAGGATACTTGTTCCTCACCGTAGCTTTATTCAACTGTCGGAAATCCACACACATCCTAATAGACCCATCCTTCTTCTTAACAAAAAGAATCGGAGCTCCCCAAGGCGACATACTAGGTCTGAAGAAGCCTTTCTCCAAGAGATCTCTCAACTGATCCTTCAGCTCTTTCAACTCTGCTGGCGCCAAAGGGTATGGAGCTCTAGAAATCGGGACGGTACCGGGCACCAATTCGATACTGAAGTTGATCTCACGCCTCGGAGGGAATCCAGGAATCTCATCTGGAAACACGTCGGGAAACTTTCGGACGATCGGAATGTCACTCAACTCCAATCGTGGCTCTCGAGAAACGTCAAGCGCATAAATAATAAATCCAGCATTATCCAGCGATAGCAGGCTAAACATTTCCATGGCGGACACCAGTGGAATCTTTGAGCGCGAATCAGCACCGTAGAACTCCCACCTCTCACCCGAATCAAGGCGAAATCTCACCACACCATGAAAACAGTCAACAATAGCCTTATAGCTAGACAATATATCCATTCCCAAGATGCAGTCAAAATATCTGATTCCCAAAACAATCAGATTGGACACCAAAACATGCTCATCAAATCGAAGCACACCATTCAACACCACTTCACGGGACCACAGATTCACACCAGCAGGGGTAGACACGGCAAAAACATCACACAATGGGGAAGAAATCAACCCATGCTCACAAACAAACATCTCAGAAATAAAAGAGTGTGATGCACCAGTGTCAAAAAGAACTCTCGCAGGAAACTCAAAGATAAAGCATGTACCTACGATCATCATACCAGGCACCTCCTCAGCCTGCTCTCTCGTCAAAGCGTTCACCTGAGCCTGCTGTGGAATCTGGGACTGAGGTCTCGAAGGTGCTCTAAACCTAGAAGGCTCACGGGGTTGGAATCCAGATCGCTGGGTAGGGGCAGGAAACTGCGGTCTCTGAGAAGAACCACCAACTGATCCCTGCTACGAAGGAACTGAAGACTGACCCCTCAACAAAGGACACACTCTCTGAAAATGTCCGGGCTTTCCAAAGTTATGGCAAAACCCCTGAAATCCACGACACTGCGAAGTCGGATGTCTTCCCCCGCACTGTCCACAAGACATGCTGCCAGAACCACTACCAGAACCACTGCCAGAACCAGAACTCGCTGAACCAGAGGAACTCAAATTCGCCTTCTTTTTGAACTGTTTCCCCCGAGGTCGAAACCTCTGGCAATTCGTCTGTTGCTGCGACCCCTGAGGAGAATAAAAATATTGCGACGCATCCTGCACAGGCTGATAGGTGCATCCAGTAGTCGGCTGAATCGGAGCCTCAACCTCCATTAAACTCTCCTCAATATACACCGCTCGGTTCACTGCATCAATATAGGTCGCAGGGGATCCAGACAAAACCATCCGGTACAGATCAGGCCTAAAGCCCTTCAAAAATTTGTTCCTCTTCGTCCTCTCCTGGTTGGCAACGTGTGGCACATAAACTAAAAGTGCAGAAAACTGTCGGGCATACTCAGCCACTTGCATGTTACCTTGCTTCAAATTGTCAAACTCCCGCTCCCGGCTGTTATAAAAGGAATCCGGGGTATACTCCTGTCTGAACGCCTCACAGAAGCTCCGTTTTCTACCGCAATCTACCGTGAAGAGCCGGCGTTATTGTAATTCCGGTTGGAGCCAGGCACAAGTGCCAACAAGGTATTCCTATTAAACACCCTATGAATGTCATAGATTGTTTTGTATTACTCGTATTGATCATCTCCCGGCTGTTAATTTTCTGTTCTTCCGCTGCCTCGCCGTGGGGCGTGATCCGGATCCCAACATATATCACATAGATAGATAAAAGATCACATAAGTCATAGAGTAAATCAAAATCAAATCAAAACTCTGTGCCTAGACTCGAGGGTGATCAAAGAAAATCGAGCTTATCCCAGTTTAAGCTCTGATACCAAAAATGTCAAGCCCCGTGATAATTTCTCAAGATTACAGCACAATAAAGCACATAATCACGGAAGCGTATAAACATGCATAAAACTTTTTTTTTTCGAAATAATACGGGCCTGAAATCAAAACATACATTCAAAATATCAATACTCAAAATACGAGTTGACTCAAACTCACATAAAACAGGTAACAACAAATATCAATCATCAACGATCCCCAAAATACATAAAGACGCAGGGTATCCCCTGGTTCAATACATAATAAAAATAGACTGGGACTCAAGGAAACGGGGATCGACCAGCTAGCTCTCCACTCTGTCCAGCTTGGTTACCTGAAGATCCTACAAATGGGTAACACAGACCCAAACAACACAAAAGCAGGAAAACAAATACGAGGTCAAGCCTCAGTACGAAGAGTTATCAAAACAGCTAATCATGCAACATGCTATAATCAATGCCATTAAATGCATGAGGGCTATCAAGTGTCGGATAGCTAGACCAGTGAATCAACTGGAAAATCATCTCAATCGAGCCTCTATACCACGCACGGTGTATCTACCGGGGAAATCATCGGTCCGTGATCTTCACATCCCGTCAGCCCATCAAAGCTCGGTGGTATTCAGACACAACCAATCAGTCGGTCACCATTCCGATGATAGCGTTGGACTTTTCAGGCACAACTCATCAGTCGGCCAGTCGCAACGTGGCTCTCAAATCAGGTCATCAATCAATCTATCAATCAGGCTCAAGATGTATGCATGTATGCCAATTCAATATTCAATGCACAATGCATACAAGTCAATACGTGAAAACAGAATGTAAAACTCAATCAATTCACAAGTTGTATCACTTAAATCACAGAGGCATATCAGCAGATTTCACAACATCAATCACGGCCATGTTCATGCTAAAAGCTGTTAAATCTGCTCAATTCGTACCTCCAACAGCTGATTTCTACCGAAACAGATATAACAAGGCACGGCAATTCCAACCAGCGCCAACCAGCTTTCGCCTGGCTCCCTCAACCACGGCAGAAGCTATCCTAAATATCAAATCTGTTAAGGAAACTCATACTTGGTTCATATCTAGCTCAAATCTGAACTTCAATACATAATTTCCTACGGCCCAGAACTCGAATCCGGTTCTACCTCTAAACAAAGTACTAACATCCAATAATAAGCTTAGAACAGTAGGAATTCCTTACCCAGAAGCTGAAACGAGCGGAAGAACTATCAAATTCCACTGTACGAAGAAACCAGCAACTTCATGATCCTCTCCAAGGTCGTTCTACAGCCTCAACTGGGTAAAAATCGGAAGAGCAACTCACAAGGAATCCAGCGCCATCAAAAATTGCTCAAAACCACGATGGAGGATGGCGGCAATCGACGGAAAGGAATTACGGTGAACAGTAGCTATCGAGGGATTCGAAGAATGGAGATAAGAAATATCAGGTTCAGAATAATTCTAAGTGTCGATCAACACTTATCTATATATCTCTCAATCCACCAGCTGCTTCTCACCAAAATCAGCCGACATCGAAACAATCAGTATCTTACAACAGACACCAGAGGTTGCTCACAACAGAAATCAGCTCTTCCTCTCAACGAAACCAGCAGCAACCATCAGACGTTTTATTCTCAAAAGAACATCTAAACTTCACCGCATCAACTAATCAAAACGACGCCGCAGCGCTACAACAGCTGACAACAGATCCCTTTCAAACAACCAACAGCTGGTCATGCTAAAAAACTCAACGACGTCGTAAAGGATACGTTACCATTGCTGCCAACAGCTGAACCAAAAGTTATACCCAAAACGCTGCGTTTCAACTTAACAAAACGACGTCTCCTCTCCAACAGCAGCTGCTTACTCAAACCATCGGCTGGTCACCAACTAAATCAAATTCCTCGCAACGCTACAGCTGATAGCGCAACAATCAACAGTCAACACTAAAAGTTTGACCAACACGTGTCACTTTCTCATAAATCCTCGCACCCACGCCTCAGCTGCCAGCAGATCCCTCTTCAAGCGCTACTACTGGTTTAGCGAAACGACAACATACCCTCACTCGCTATAGTACCATTGACTTGCATTGACGTCTGAAATACGCTATGTCTGATTTTCACGAAACGATGGCGTATTACTCCTGTGCCATCAACGACTGATCAGACTTCATCAACTAGCACTACAGCTGAACACTAACGCCTGAATTCCTGCTGGATTAGATTTCTCTCTCAAATCCTCAAAATCCACGTGACTAATCCCAAATGAAATCGATTAATCACTAATATAAAATCTGATTCCTAACATTTGACCCAGCTGGAGGTGCCCCAAGATGTAGATAGAGTGTCCCAGTTATGTATAATATTTGTATGCACTGGTATCACTTTGGGTGTGATGTCCCGGGTGATGCTTAGATCTATATATTTGGCAGTCTTTTAGTACTTGTGTTGTGTTCAGCCGTGCAATTTGTTGTACTTGACTGTTGTGCTGTTGTAGATTTATTAAACTAGGATTATGTTGAGTATTGTGTATTTTAAATTATGTTATCTTTCAGTCAGGCCAAAAGCAAAAATTTTAACCAATTTTTAGTTTCTTCCGATTGTTTTACGTGTTTTGTCTCTGATGTGAGCACGAGGCCTCACATTTTTGGTATCATAGCTTAAGCTGGGATAAGCTCGATTTCTTTGATCACGCTTGAGTCTAGGCACAATGTGTGTGTGTTGCTTGTGCTTGACTATGTGATTATGTGCTGCATATTTTTGTGTTATGTGATATCTATGATATACTTGTTCTGTGTTACCTTATCCTGTTTAGTGCCTTCGTAGATGCCGCCTAGACGTAGGGGTAGAGGTAGAGGGAAATTTCAGGAATCGGAAGGTCAGAACAAGGATCGGCGTAGTATTCCTCTTCGTTGTCGTGGTAGGTGAGTGGAGGATGAATTTGATGACTTGACAACCCGTGTGGAGAGCATGGAGATTGTCATGGCTAGGTTCCAAAGGATGAGTCCCCAGATCTTTAACGGTGACGAGTCTAGAGAGGATTCGGATTCGTGGCTACGACACATCACCGGTTTGTTTGATCGGGTTCAGTACGACGATGTGCTTCGGTTGAGTTTGGCGACTTTTCAGTTGAGGAAGAATGCGGAGCGTTGGTGGCGCTTCGAGGACGCTAGAGGAGACCGGTATGGAGATTACTTGGGATAGTTTATGTGTTGCCTTTCGACAGGAGTACGTCCCGGAGTCGTACGTGAACGCTCGTGAGCGAGAGTTCGATCGGTTGGATCAAGGTACGATGTCTGTGCGAGAGTATGCTCGATTGTTTTCTTCTCTTTTGGCGTATGTCCCGCATGTTTCTGGCCGGGAGAGGGCCAAGAGGACTAAGTTTATTGAGGGTTTGAATGAAGAGTTGTATATTTTGGTTTTGTCGAGAAAACCAAAGAGTTATGCAGAGGCTGTGGATAGTACAATCGACATCGAGGAAGGTCTGTGGAACCGGAGGTCGCGTGCTAGGCGTCAGGGTGCTCAGGGTGGTCGTCCCGCTATTCACGGAGCGTAGTCTTTGCAGTCTTCTCAGTCTGCCCATCAACCCCCGTAGCAGCAGCAGCAGAAGTTGGCTCAGCAGTCTGGTCGTCAGAGGTTCCGACCTCGTGGCCATCAGTTTAAGAAGAAATCTGGCTCTGGTTCTTCTGGTTCTGGCAGCTCTACTAGCAGTGGTTCTAGGGCAGAGTTTTGTGGCTTCTGTGGAGGCAAGCATCTGTCGACTTAGTGAGTTGGTGTGCAGGGCTCTTGTAATATCTGTGGTCAGTATGGACATTTCGCGAGGGTGTGTCCGTCGGCTGGATCGCAGCAAGCCGCAGCCCCACCTCAGGGTCGAGGAGGATCGTCTAGGGGTCGTTCCCCTCAGTTTCCACAGGATTGGAGAGACTCCGTTTAGACCGTTTCAGCAGCCTGGTTCATCGTGTTTCGGACAGTCTTCTCAACCGCTTTTCTCTGGACCCCGGCATGCTCAAGCGAAGAGGTTTTGTTGAATGGTGTTCTGAGGTTTGGTGAGCATGTGTTGATGGCGAATTTGATTCATCTGATGTTGTGGGATTTCGAATGCATAGTGGGAATGCACGTGTTGTCCAGCTATAGGGCCTCCGTGGATTGGTTTCCATGGGATCGTGCGTTTTAGGCCTCAGTCAGGTGAGAAATGGAAGTTTCTACGGTGTGGATTCTCAGTTGAAGATTCTGCTAGTCTCTGCGATGGAGATGTTCATCTTATTGTCGATGGAGAACGCTGGTTTTATGATTTACGCGTTGGATATATCTTCTTCTTCGCAAGTGCAGCTCAGCGACGTTCCAGTGGTACGTCATTTTCCTGATGTGTTTCCGGAGGAGATTCCTGGTTTTCCTCCGAAGATGGAGATTGACTTTAGCATTGATTTGGTGCCTGGCACAGCTCCGATTTCATATGCACCATATCGTTTAATGCCTGCCGAGTTGAGAGAGCTCAAGGTGCAATTAGATGATTTGCTAGAGAAAGGTTTTATTGGACCTAGTATGTTGCCATGGGGGGAGCCTATCTTGTTTGTCAAGAAGAAGGATGGCACAATGAGAATGTGCATTGACTTCCGTCAGCTGTAGATCCCAGTAAGGTTGATGCTGTTTTGAACTGGGAGCGACCTAGGAATGTGTCTGAGGTTCGAATTTTCTTGGGTTTGGCTGGCTACTACCGTCGTTTTATAGAGAGTTTCTCTAGTATATCTAGGCCGATGACTCAGTTGACTCAGAAAGACAAGCGGTTCGATTGGACTGAGCAATGCGAGAATGCTTTTAAATTTCTCAGGGAGAATTTGACTACTGCGCCTGTGTTGGCTTTGCCGTCTGGTTCAGGTGGCTTCGTCGTTTGTTCTGATGCTTCGCTCACAGATCATTTCAAGCATTAGAGCGGCTCAAAAATCAGATCCTTCCATTCACGAGTTGAAGTTGAAGGTTAGGGCTGGTCAACTTGAGGACTATTCTGTCTCTTCTGATGGTTGTTTGCGTTTCCGTGGTAGGTTGGTTGTGCCCAACTTGATAGATCTTCGGTAGGAGATTCTTAGAGAAGCACACTGCAGTAGACACAGTGTTCATCCTGGTGCACGGAAGATGTACCATGCGTTGAAGCCGCACTTCTGGTGGGCTGGTTTGAAGAGCGACGTGGCTGGTTTTATTGCTCGTTGCTTGAACTGTCAGCAGGTTAAGGCTGAAAGGATGAGACATGGTGGTCAGTTGCAGAGTTTGGAAGTGCCCCAATGGAATTGGGAGCACATAGCTATGGATTTTGTGACGCATTTGCCTCGTTCCAGCAGAGGTTGTGATGCGATTTGGGTTGTTATCGACAGATTGTCGAAGTCTGCACACTTCATTCCCTATGGTATGACGTTTTCTTTGAAGAAAATGGCGAAACTTTATGTAGATTTTGTGGTCAGATTGCAAGGTGTGCCTGTTTCGATCTTTTCAGACCGGGATCCAAGGTTTACCTCCAGGTTTTGGAAGAGTTTGCAAGCAGCTTTGGGTACCAGATTGGCTATGAGTACTACGTATCACCCCCAAACAGATGGCCAATCAGAGAGAACTATCCAGACGTTGGAGGATATGTTAAGAGCTGTTGTGATGGATTTTGGTGGTAGCTGGCAAGACGCCTTGTCTTTGGTTGAGTTTTCCTATAATAACAGCTACCAAGTGACGATTGGTATGGCGCCGTTTGAGGCCTTGTATGGTAGAAAGTGCAGACCGCCTGTATGTTGGGAAGAAGTGGGGGAGAAGCAGCTGTCTTCCCTAGAGTTTGTGCAGCAAATGAAAGATCATGTGGATCTTATTCGACAGCGGATGAAAGCTACCCCGGATCGCCAAGCCAGTTATGCAAATAAGTGGCGTCGACCTCTAGATTTTCAGGTTGGTGATCTCGTTTTCCTTAAAGTTTCTCCTTTCAGAGGAGTTATGCGCTTTGGAATTGATGGGAGGATTGGACCTTTGGCGTATCGGCTGTTGTTGCCACCAGAATTATCTTCTCTACATGATGTCTTTCATGTTTCCATGTTGAGGAAGTACGAACCAGATCCGTCTCATGTGCTAAGAACTGATGAGGTTGAGCTAGATTACATGTTGAGTTTCGTTGAGTATCCCTTGCGGATCCTAGATAGAAAAGAGAAACAGTTGAGAAATAAAACCATTCCTTTGGTAATGGTGCAATGGAGCAAACATGGTAGGGAAGAAGCTACCTGGGAGTTGGAAGAAAAGATGCAACGTGAATGGCCGCATCTGTTTGCGTGAGTGTTGCATCAGATTTCAGTAATTGTTTGCTCAGTTATCTTGAACTCTTGGGTTCAGTTGAGTTGTTCCTGGACTTGTTGATTTCGAGGACGAAATCATGTTTTAGAGGGGTAGATATGTGAGACATGTGTTTTCACAATCAAGTGTTGGTCGGGTTTGGACCAGCCGTTGGTCGATGTGCTTGGTGTAGCCATAGAATTTGCCTAAGTGTTGGAATCAGCAGTTGGAAAGATATCAAACATTGTGTGGGAGACGTTTGTTTGAGTACCAGCTGTTTAGTCAATCGTTGGTGATATTTGATTTAGATGTGCGTTCCAGCAGTAGCAGTAGGAATCAATTGGAGCAGCAGTGCTTCGTTAGATTTCAGTCGTTGGTGTATTAGCGCGTAACCCGCTGTTTCGAGTGATCAGCTGTTGGTATGTTGGTTACGATGATCAGCAGAGAGCGCTAAGAGACTCTGAAGCGACGACGTTTTGTGAACAGGAACCAGCTGTTGGCTTCGCTAGCGTGTTTATTAGCGTGTATCAAAACTACGTCATTTGGATTAGTTAACACGACAGCGTTTTTAGTGGATCGCTTTGTACCAGCTGTTGGTTATGATAGACATCAGCTGTTGAGAGATCTCATGCGTTGTGGTTGTTGGTTTGTGGATCAGCTGTTGGTAACGAGGTGACGTGTTCCTCTGCGACGTCGTTTGGTTAAGTTGGTGCGACGCTATTTAGTCTTAGCGTTGTTTGAAAGATTCGACTGCTTGTTGTTATATTAGCGATAGGCAAAAGCTTTTGCGTGATTTCAGCTGCTGGTTGGGAATATTAATTGTGACAACTGATTTTGTCGGTGGAATCTGTTTCTTCTTCTGTCAGCTGTTGAGAGGTGTATTTAATAGAGGACTTAGCTGCTGTTCTCTATTATTCGTTTCCCCGACACTTAGAAATATTTCATTCGTTCCAAATCTTGTCGCAAACCCTAGTTACTGTTCACAGTAACCTTATCCGTCCTAATTCCCGATGGTAGACAACTTCGACGAGAGTGAGAGTGGTAGCGTTGGACTCCTCTCGCTAAGGCGCTTCGTTCTATAGCTATTTAGAAGGCTTTGGAAGAGATGGAAGAGGATCGCAGGATCTAAGACATCTCCCTTGTGTAGTTTGATAGCGTAAGCGTTCCCTGCCGTGCCAGTAGTTTCGTTGGGGTAAGTGAGAATTCTACCTTTAAGCTTTCCGTTGAGTTAGGAAGGTAGATAAGCGCTGGTGGAGTTGTAGCTCCCAGCTGCTGTTGTTTTATGTTTCGGTCTTTGAGCAGTAGCTTGTGTTGGCTTATCAGGTGACAGATCTGTGTTGCTCGGACTTCGTTGTAGCAGCTGTGTGTGGTAATTGTAGCTCAGGAGCTTGTGAGGTACGGATGTTGAGCTTATATTACGGCTGGAATTGGCATGGATATTATGCTTTTTGCTGTGTGTGCATTGCTTGTTGTTTATATGCTATTTAGCTGTTTCATTGCATACGCACTAGTATTTCCATTTCAGCTGTTGTAGTCGTCCTGTTGTTACTGCTGTTCTGATCTTACCAGGATGCGAGGGCGAGCGGAAATACCGCACTCTCATCTCCCTGCTGGTCTGTTAGCCCTCATGCGCCGAGTGGTTAACTACCACAGTTCATGGGTTGTTGAGTTGTTGCATCTGATATTCGGGTGTGGTGTAAAGATGAGTGGATAATTCCCGTATGCTTGTACACACACGAGTGGCCACCATTCTTCGCAGAATCTGTTGTCAGCTGTTGAATTCCTTGGCTCCCTTCTTTGGTTGTAGCATTCGGCTGTTGCATTGTCCTTCATGCATAGCATTAGCATTATATCTTTTGCTATTCATTGTTGTTTTATAGTTTCTCTCCGTACTGGGGTTTGACCCCTAGGTCCTCTGGGGCTGTTGTGTTGTTTGCGTGTTTGTGGTTCAGGTTTTCCAGGTTATTCCACTGGCCGTGGCTTTGACCCAGCTGGAGGTTCCCCATGAGGTAGATAGAGTGTCCCAATTATGTATAGTATTTGTATGCACTGGTATCACTTTGGATGGGATGTCCCGGGTGATGCTTAGATCTATATAGTTGGCAGTCTTTTAGTTCTTGTGTTGTATTCAGCCGTTGGGCAATTTTTTGTACTTGACTATTGTGCTGTTGTAGATTTATTAAACTGGTATGATTTTGAGTATTGTGTATTTTAAATTATGTTATCTTTTAGTCAGGCCAAAAGCAAAAATTTTAACCACTTTTTAGTTATTTCCGCTTGTTTTGCGTGTTTTGTCTCTGATGTGAGCACGAGGCCTGACAACCGTTTACCTAAAGCTCTATGTAAACTCTTCCGGAAGTCATACGTAAACTTGGAATCTCTATTAGATACTATCAAAAGGGGAACACCATGAAGTCTTACTATCTCCTTTACATATAACTCTGCGTATCTACTCAAATCATATGTTGTCTTTACTGCTAAAAAGTGAGCAGATTTCGTAAGCCTATCTACTATAACCCAAATAGAATTATATCCTTGGGTCGTCCTGGGCAGTCCAATTACAAAATCCATAGCTATACATTCACACTTCCACTCTGGGATGGGCAACGGCTTCAACAATCCCGCGGGTCGTTGGTGTTCAGCTTTTACCAACTGGCATGTTAAGCATTATGAGACAAAGTATCTTTTCATTCCTGGACACCAATACAGCTTTTGGATGTCCTTATACATTTTAGTGCTTCTGGGATGCACGGAGTATGGAGCTGAATGAGCTTCTGCCATCAAATCTGATCTCAAAGTGTCGACTTGGGTCACCCAAATTCTATTCTGAAATCTGATTACTCCACCTTCTGAAAAGTAGAGGTTGCTGCCTCTTTCTTTATCTTGTTTCATCCACTTCTGAAGTTTCTCATCCTTCAGCTGTCCCTCTCGAATCTGGTCCATCAGATTTGATCTTATGGAGAGATCTGCTAAAATCATTGCGCTACCACTAGGCACTATTTCTAATTCAAATTTCTCGTTCTCATAAGCCAATTGCCTTTGGACAGATAGCTGGGCTAAACCAACAGATTTTCTACTCAAGGCATCAGCAACCACGTTGGCCTTCCCTGGATGATATCTGATCGTGCAATCATAATCCTTCACCAACTCCAGCCATCTCCTCTGCCTCATGTTCAACTCCTTTTGGGTGAAAAGTTATTTGAGGCTTTTGTGATCCGTTAATATTTCACACTTTTCTCCATACGGATAATGTCTCCAAATTTTCAACGCAAACACTACAGCTGCCATCTCCAAGTCATGCGTGGGATAATTCTTCTCATGGTTTTTCAGCTGTCTGGATGCGTAGGAAATCACTCTACGGTCCAGCATTAGCACCGCACCCAAACCCAACTTGGACGCATCTGTGTAGATAACAAATTTCCCTTGATCAGATGGCATGGTTAATACAGGGGCTTCAATTAGCGCTTGATTCAATTGCTCAAAGCTGACTTGACATTCTGGATTCCATTCAAACTTAATAAGCTTTCTAGTTAGCGAAGTCAATGGGACAGATATCTTCGAAAATCCTTTAATAAAACGCCTATAGTATCCAGCTAAACCCAGAAAACTCCTAACTTCTGAAATATATCTTGGCACTGGCCAGTCGCGAACGGCTTCCACTTTTGCTGGGTCTACCTCCAATCCATCTTTGGATATAATGTGACCTAAATATGCTACCTTTTCCAACCAGAAGTCACATTTACTGAATTTGGCAAACAACTGCTTATCCTTAAAAGTCTGGAGCACTGTTCTCAAATGGTTCGCATGCTTGAGTCTGGCCTTGGAATATACTAAGATGTCATAGACACGACTACAAACTGATCTAAGAAGGGTTGGAAAACTCTGTTCATCAAATCCATAAAAGCTGAGGGGGCGTTAGTAAGTCCAAAGGGCATTACCAAAACCTCATAATGGCCGTATCGTGTTCTAAAGGCAGTCTTATAGACATTTGCTGACTTAACCTTCAACTGGTGATAGCCCGACCTCAAATCGATCTTAGAGAAAACTACAGATCCCTTCAGCTGATCAAACAAATCTTCAATCCTAGGAAGGGGATATTTATTCTTAATCGTCAACTTATTCAACTCTCTATAATCTATACACAGTCTTAAACTCCCATCTTTCTTCTTAATGAACAAAACAGGGGCTCCCCATGGCGAAGTACTTGGTCTAATAAATCCTTTTTCCAACAGATCTTGTATCTGTTCCTTTAATTCCCTCATTTCCGATGGAGCAAGGCGATAGGGTGGCTTAGAAACTGGTGCTGCTCTCCGTATTAAATCAATTGCAAAATCCACTATCAGGTGGAAATCCACATATATCTTCTGCAAAGAAATTCATTTACTATTTCTACATCTGAAAGTTGAGGCTTACTGTTCCTTTAATTCCCTCATTTCCGATGGAGCAAGGCGATAGGGTGGCTTAGAAACTGGTGCTGCTCTCCGTATTAAATCAATTGCAAAATCCACTATCAGGTGGAAATCCACATATATCTTCTGCAAAGAAATTCATTTACTATTTCTACATCTGAAATTTGAGGATTACTAGCAACTGCTAAGGATGGCATGCTTATCAAAAATCCTACTCCTCCTTTCCTCAAACTACTCTGCGCCTTAAGAGTTGAAATAATGCGAGGAATCTTACAAATCTGATTGGCCTCAAACGTAAACAAGTCTCCTTCCCAGGAGAGGTTCGTTATGTCCACTGCAAGTCTAGCTCCTTCCCAACAGAGTATAGCATCATCTCTCAACATATAAATGGCACATCTGGCTCTCTCTAAGTCTGGCATCTGGAGGTATTCAAATATCACCTCCATCGACTTTATCCAACTCTCTGCGACAAACGGGTTTGTTGTGCCACTGAATTCTCTTGGATTTTGTCTTCGAAATCTTTCCTGAGGGTCATCGTGAATTGGCCCTCTGCTACTCGAAGATTGGACATCGCCTCTACTCGATTGTTCTACCAACAGTCTTAACATCTGGGCAATGCTAGCATTATTATTGGGGTTGGATTAATCTACTGGAATATTTCTTATTCCTCGACAAGACATCTTAATCTATAGCATGCAATCCACCACATAAGAACATCAGAACATGCAAGAGTCAAAAGATACATGCTCTAAAACATAAAAGAAAACTCACTGCTCCGGAGAAACGGTCGACGAAATTTGTTCCAGCTAGAAATGTGTGTGTTTATCTCAGGACCATGCTCTGATACCAAGTTTGTAGCACCCAAACCCCATGGGGCCACGAATTTAAGGAAAAAGAAATATAAGGCAAAAATGAAGGACTGAAATGAATTGTAGCAAGCTGTATTGCCTTGCCAAGAAAATACAAAGCATAAATAGTTGGCGCCAAGTAGAAAAATTAAATTTCAATATCAGAGTTCAAGTTACAAATGCAATTACGAATTACAACTTCTGGAACTCTATTTGAATTCACTATTGTTGTAATAGATCTTAATACAGATTGGAAAAAGATCAAAAACAACAACAATAAAGCAGACGTCGCGGAATCGCTGGCCTTTTGATAAACACCCACACACCACAGCTGATTCAGATCCCTTCTCTCCCGTCTGCCCCGGAACTGACTCACCTGCACCAAGAAAGCTAGTGATCCTAGGGGCTTAGCAAGCAGAACTGAGAATAAAAAGAGCAAAATATGGGCAGGCGCAATACATACAATAACATATTTTAAAGGAAGACATTTTAAACATAGATGTTCGTAACATCTGATTTGGGAGTACTCAGATCCCAACATTTAATTCTTTCGACTTATGGCTCAGAAGTTCCACTCAGGTCCCGTTGCACTTGATCAAATGACTACTGATATCCGTTTCCATATGACGAAGTTCGCCCAATATGACTAGGCAACCGACACGCACGACTGCTGCTCACCCTTCCAATATGAAAGGGCAACTGAAATTTAAACAGCTGCGCACCTTTCCAATATGGACTGTCCGTTATCTTTGCCATAAACCTTAAAATATGAACATTTTCTTCCTTTAAAACAACATCTGGGTGAAAATAAGATCTCAACATCGGGATTCACTTCATTATAAAATTCATTTTCCATCAACAAAGATTTGCACTGAGCATCCAGCTGTGACTTGGGAAAACAGATGTTGAAAGAAACAGCGTATGGTTACTAGATAAATTTCAGATGTTGCTAAATGAAAGTACTGTTGGCGTAAACAGATGTCTCTATAGAAATGGTGTATGGGAGTAACAACGGATTTTGGTATGGGTCAAACAGATGTCAACGTGCTGCTTAAAATAATAAATCTGTTCTTAAAAAGTATGAGGGCTTAAAACTTTCAAAAAATTTTCATCTCGGTTTTCCCTAGTCTCGTCCACGCCTCCGGAACTAAAATGGGCTAAAAACATAACATGTATATCATGAAATAATAAACTATCATTAAATCACATAAAATAACATATAATTTTATAAAATAATTTTTCCCTACTCATGCACTCAATTCCACGTAATTAGGATTTCTGACGTTACAACTCTCCCCCCTTATAGAAATTTCGTCCCCCAAATTTATTACGTACCGAAAAGTTCTAGGTAGGGCGTCCTCATATCGGTTTCGTTCTCCTAGGTAGCCTCATCCTCTGAGTGATTCTGCCACCGGAACTTGACCATCGGAACCCTACTCATGCACTCAATTCCACGTAATTAGGATTTCTGACGTTACAACTCTCCCCCCTTATAGAAATTTCATCCCCCAAATTTATTACGTACCGAAAAGTTCTAGGTAGCGCGTCCTCATATCGGTTTCGTTCTCCTAGGTAGCCTCATCCTGTGAGTGATTCTGCCACCGGAACTTGACCATCGGAATACTCCACGCTCTCAGCCTGTGCTCCTCTCGATCCAAGATCTGAACCGATCGCTCCTCGAAATATAGATCTGGTGCTAACTAGAGTGGCTCAAAATCCAACACATGTGATGGATTCGGTACGTACTTTCGCAGCATCGAAATGTGAAATACGTTACGCATCGCTGATAGACTGGGTGATAGTGCTACTCGATACGCCGACATACCAGCCCTCTCCATAATCTCAAATGGTCCAATAAACATCGGGCTGAGCTTGCCTCTCCGGCCAAAATGCATCACGCCCTTCATGGGCGATATCCTCATGAATACATGGTCTCCTATAGCCAACTCCACGTCTCGTCGTCGGCGATCAGCATAAATTTTTTGATGACTCTGGGCTGTCCTCATCCGATCCCGTAAATTCATCACAATGTCTGCTGTCTGCTGCACTATCTCCGGACCAGTTAAAACTCTCTCTCCAACCTCGTCCCAGTTCACGGGAGACCTACATCTCCTCCCGTACAAAGCCTCATATGGAGCCATCCCAATCGATGCCTGAAAGCTGTTATTGTACGTGAACTCTACCAGAGGCAATCTTGAAACCCACGTACCCTAGCAGTCTATCACACAAGCTCTCAGCAAATCCTCCAGAATCTGGATGACTCTCTGCGACTGGCCATCTGTCTGTGGGTGAAAAGTTGTACTGAATGACAACTTAGTCCCCAATGCTGCGTGCAAGATCCTCCAAAATGCAGATGTAAAACTAGTGTCCCGATCTGACAGAATAGAGATTGGTATGATATGCAGCCTGACATTCTCTCTGATGTAAAGCTCTGCGTACTGCGTCAAGGTGAAAGTGGTTTCATCGGTAAGAAATGTGCTGACTTGGTGAGTCTGTCCACAATCACCCATTTCGCTGTGTATCCTCAGGGACTCCTGGGTAACCCAACAACAAAATCCATCGTGATATTCTTCCACTTCCACTCAGGAATAGGGAGCGGCTGCAATAACCCTGCCGATCGCTGATGCTCTGCCTTGACCTGCTGACAGGTCAAACACTCTGATACGAATCGCCTGATATCCTTCTTCATCCCCGGCCACCAATAGAGCGTCTGTAAATCCCTATACATATTTGTACTCCCTGGGTAGATGGCATACATCGATGCATGAGCCTCTGCTAAAATCTCAGCTCTCAAATGCCTAGTACTCACGAAATAAAAAAAAAAAGAAGGCACGGCGGCACTGTAGCCTGCGCACGGCGGCACTGTAGCTGCACGCAGCTACAGTGCCAATGGCCGGCCGCGCCGCGTCGCGCGTCGCGTCGCGCGCCGCGTAGCGCGCAGCGTGCTGCAGTGTGCTGCACGCTGCGCAGGCGGCGGGCGCCTCCGTCCGGCGATCCTGAGGCGGCGTTGCGACGCTGTTTTTCGTCTCCTTTGGAAAATTTGAGATTTTTGGGCCTAAAATCGTTTAAGCCCAATATGATGTAATTAAAATTGACAAAATATTATTTTATTTATAAAATATGATTTTATAATTAAAATATGATTTTGTTGGGAAATTATCAAATTTGATTTGATTATTTAATTTATGTCAATTATTTGAATTGATTGTATGTTTGGGATGATCGAGAGCCGTGCCCAATGTGCTAGGTGTATGCTAGGTTTTGTGAATTTTGGTTGTCATATTGTTGATATTATTTCTAAGTGGGCCTGGTTTTTATGGCCCGTTCCCACCCCTTTAAAATTGTATCCCAACGTGTAATGGATATTTAATTGTAAATATTAGATTTAGTGGGAGGACTTTTGAAGATGGTGGAGATGATGATCAAAGATATTGAAGACCGAAGATTTGTAAAACCGGAAGCTAATGTAATAGGATTGCATTGTATACTGCATTTCACCTAGGACTGAACCTAGGTCCGTGATTGGCAACCACGGACCGCATTGCTCTCGCTATCGATCATCCCAAAGTTTATATATGCGATATATGTTTGTTGAATCCGCGTTTTAAACTGTGATTTAAAATTAATGAGACCGAATTTAAAAATAAAATCCCTCATTTTAAATATGATTTAAAATTTATATCAAGATTAAAAGTTTATTCGATAAACTAAGGGAATTTAAATCTGTTTAAATTTTCCTACCTTCCATCAACAATGAGTGTACATCGATGCTACCCGCATACATGGCCCGGCTCATATTATTGAGGGGGTTATGTATGCCGGAAAGCTGTACACGTCATTGACACTCGCTGTGAGTTGGTTGGAACTCCCTTTAACGTTGGCTCATATTATTGGGGACGTTAAGGGGACCGTCCTTCACAACTCGACATTGATGGGTCATCTTGACACGTGATAGTAATCGGCGTCATATTATTGGGCCCTTACTAGACGTGAGGTAAATACATGGAGGTTGCACCTGGTGCAATTGGACTCTACCTTTCAAGGGTCATGGTTGGCTGATATTATTCGGGACCATGGTTTCTTGATTGGACTCTGTGTACCCACTAAGGAAACTTGCTTTCTCGATTTCATTAGAGGGTGGTGAAATCGTTTAAATAGTGAGAGGGTAATTCATAAAACTAAATGACCTTGTTTTATGTCTTAGCGTTTTTCATATATAGTTAGTAATGCATGTCTGTTTTTCCTTTCAGTATGAACTGCTTATATAATATCTTCGATCAAAAATTCACTTGCTGCTATACTGGATAGCAACAAGTTCACTGGTCTGAACTACCAAGACTGGCTTCGAAACCTCAATATTGTATTAGCTTCGGAGAAGCTCCTCTACACGTTAGACAAGAGCCCTCCGAAGGAAGCCCCTGCCGACATCAGCCCTGAGGAGCTGACAAAGCTGAGTAAATGCTGTGATGACGAGATGCTATGTGATGGCATCGATGTCTAACGAAATGCAGCGGTATTTCGAGAAGACGGTGTATGCTGCTGACATACACCTTCATCACAAAGAGCTGTATGGGGAGAACTCTCGGACTGAGAGGTTCACCACTGTCAAGGAGCTTATGACGAGCCGCATGCGCGATGGGGCTTCGATCCGCGAGCATGGGTTTCTCATGATTGTGCTCATTGAAAAACTGGTCGGCCTTGACATCACACTTCCACATGAGCTGTTGTGGATTTGCTTCTCCTCTCATTCCCTGTTGCATTCGACCCCTTTGTGGTCAACTTTAACATGAACAAGCTGGAAGCCACCCTTGAAGAGGTGGTGAACATGCTTTCGTGTTCGAGGGAACCATAAAGAAGTACAAGCCCGTCCTCCTTATGGACTCTTCTTCATCTGCGAAGAAGGGGCCCAAACGCAAGGGTAAGAAACGTTCTGCCCCTGCGAAGGAGGAAAAACCCGCCAAGAAGCCCAAGGCAAGGACTTCAAAGCCAAACAAATCTGAGGATGTTTGCCACCACTGTTACAAGCCTGGACACTGGAGGAGGAACTGTAAGGAGTACCTCGAGCAGTTGCAAATTGCAAAAGGTATTTTCTACATTGAAATAAATATGTCTCTTCGTTCGACTTCTTAGGTACTTGATACCGGATGTGGATCTCATATCTACAATGATTTGTAGGTGATGACAAGAAGCCGACGTCTTAGAGAGGGTGAGACCCACTTCAGGCTTGGCAACGGAGCAAGGGTTGCTGCTGTAGCTATAGGAGATGTTTATTTATTTCTATCTTCGAATTTTAAGTTGTTATCGAGAAATGTTTTATTTGTTCCCGAATTAATAAAGAACATTATTTCTGTTTCTATGCTTGATAGTGATGGATATTCTTATAATTTTGCCAATTCGATTTGCAATATATACAAGAATGAATGTTTGATTAGAATTGTGGAACGCGAAAGCGATTTATACACCTTAAAATTAAAAGAAGTTCTAACTCGCGATGTGGAAACGCATACAATAACTATTAAAAGGAAAAACGATAGCTTGAACCCAGCACAAATTTGGCACGCTAGGCTAGGTCACATTTCCTTGAGTAGGATGAACAATTTGGCAAGGAGTGACATGTTTGATATGTCTGACATTAACTCCCTGCCCATATGAGATATGGATTGGCAAACCACCCAAATAATCATACATGAGAATTTGGGGATGTCCTGCTTACGTGAAGCAGACAGTGGGAGATAAGCTGGATAATAGATCCATCCTATGCTACTTCATTGGGTATCCAAAGAATTCCATTGGATACTACTTCTACTATCACAACGAAACAAAAGTGTTTGTTTCTAGAAATGCCACCTTTCTGGAAAAGGAGTTTCTACTCGATAGAAAAGGCAAGATAGTAGAACACGAAGAAGTTCGAGAACCATCTGAATTACCAAGTGAATCTCCTGCACCTCAAGAGCCAGTACCAGAAATGGTCGCACCTAGGAGATCCGAAAGGGTTCCTAGGGCTCCTGATAGATATGGTTTCCTCCTTGAAGATGATCAAAGTGATCAAACTATTGGATGTGATCCAAGAACATTCAAGGAGGCAATTTCTGATGCTGATTCTAATTTGTGGCTTGAAGCAATGCAATCTGAGATTGACTCAATGCATGCATACCAAGTTTGGACCCTTGTTAGTCCTCCCGAAGGAATTGTTCCCATTGGGTGTAAATGGATATACAAGAGAAAACTTGGACCTGATGGTAAGGTACTGACCTAAAAGGCACGACTGGTCGCGAAAGGTTACACTCAAAGGCAAGGTGTTGACTATGATGAAACCTTTTCACCAGTCGCAATGTTCAAGTCAATTAGAATTTTACTGGCCATAGCCGCATGGTACGACTATGAGATATGGCAAATGGATGTGAAAACTGTGTTCCTTAATGGAAACATTAAGGAAGAGATCTATATGATGGAGCCTGAGGGTTTCACATCTGTAGGAAGTGAGCATAAAGTATGCAGACTTCAGAGATCGATCTACGGTCTCAAACAAGCATCGAGGAGTTGGAACCTGAGATTCGATGAAACAATTAAGGAATTTGGTTTCATCAAGAATCCCGAGGAGCCATGTGTGTATAAGAAGGTAGTTAAGAATGCTGTGACATTCCTTGTACTTTATGTTGATGACATTCTACTCATTGAGAATGATGTAGGAATGTTGCCGTCAACTAAAGTGTGGTTGTCTAGTAGATTCTCGATGAAGGACATGGGTGAAGCATCCTATATTCTTGGAATATAGATCTATCGAGATAGATCGAAAAGGATGCTCGGACTCACCCAAGCTACCTACATCGATACCATACTTAAGCGGTTCTCTATGGAAGAGTCCAAGAGAGGACACCTACCTATGTGCCACGGGGTCACTCTATCTAAGTCTATATGTCCGAAGACTGATGAGGAGATAGAGAGTATGACACGTGTGCCATATGCCTCGACAATAGGTAGTATTATGTATGGCATGATCTCAACTAGACCGGATGTTGCATATGCTCTGAGTGTCATGAGTCGCTACCAGGCCAACCCCGGCCAAATGCATTGGAAGGCTGTGAAAGATATTCATAAGTACTTATGAAGGACTAAGAATATGTTCATGGTCTATGGGGGTGGTGATCTGAAATTGGAAGGCTACACTGATCTAGCTTCCAATGTGACGTGGATGATTCAAAGTCAACCTCTGGATTTGTATTCATGCTCAATGGTGGTGCTGTCTCTTGGAAGAGTTCCAAGAAACACACCATCGTGGATTCAACCACTGAGGCTGAGTACATCGCAGCATCAGCTGCTGCTAAGGAGGTGGTTTGGATAAGGAATTTCATCCAAGATTTGGGCGTAATTCCTGATAGAGTTGGTCCAGTCCCGGTGTACTACGACAACACGGGTGCCGTTGCGCAAGCAAAGGAGCCTAGGTCTCAACAAAGATCCAAACATATACTGAGGCAATACCACATAATCCGGGATATTGTGGCTAGAGGTGACATAGCAGCGAGAGAGTCACCTCTGCAGACAACATTGTTGATCCACTTACGAAGCCCTTGCCAGTACCGTTGTTTGAAAAACATCACGAAACAATGGGACTGCGTCGATGAGTTGTTGGCTTTAGGGAAAGTGGGAGATTGTTAGAGTAGATGCCCAACTAGCCAACTTGTGGCGTGTGGGTTTTATTGACTCTTTGTATAACGATCTTTATTTATGAAATTCGCATTTCTTTTATGGCATTCTTTATTTTCATTATGTTATAATGTTAACAATTGTGTTGGATAAAGACCTAGAATGCACCATAGTGTATGTTAGATGTGATAGTGGATATGATGGCTATCATGAAACACATCTAATAGTCACAGTGTATTCTAAACTCGTTCCTAGTCGATTGGGCTGTAAAAATGAGGATAAGGCCGCCCGAGCTTGAGACTAGCATATGCGATGTGAAGTAACATGTTTCATTGGTAGGGAACATTGTGATGTTCTGAGCAAGCAGATGGATAGTGACCTGATGATCTATCGAACTACCCTCGTTCGGACTTTTCAAGTGGTTACCATTTGTTGAGTGGATAAGTCCAAGGTTTTGGTTGTACAGATTAGTCCTCACTACTCGAAACGTCATTGAGACTCTACATGATAGTTGCCTCACTTTGACCCATTTACCGACTCAGTTGGGGTCATTAGGTGGCAGGATTGGGTGAGGTCCCGATGCATGTAGGAGTCGATGCTTCGTTGTCGAGGATTCACCGCTCGCTTTCATGCGTGGATATCCTATGCTATCTGAGAAGATAATAGTGTGATAAATCTCGGGCCAGAGTATTATATGTGTTTTAGGTAAATGGGTTTACCTAGTAACACACGCGATGTCACTATTTGATTTCCAAGATGTATGCATAGTTATCGGATCTCTAGCGACTCTCGATTTACCAATGGTCGTTGATCCGATCGGGATATATGTGTTGAAAGGACCGTACTGTACTCTAACCATGACCGATTGGTTCATGCAGGCACTATCAATGATACCTAGGGGATCATGGGGTGATGTTGCTAGGCGCTTTACCATGATCCGATGGGTCAGTCCGAAATTGTGATTTCGCCCGCCGTCCGTCGTGCCACCGCCCGCCGCCGGTACTCACGTGATTGGACTTGTTCTGATCACGTCGACGAGGAGATTCCGTTCATGTCAAATTCATGAGCTCTTCTAGTGCAGACTGACAAAGGAGTCCTATTTCCAGTCGTGGACCGGATTAGGAGATCTACCGCCGCCAACCTTGAAGTGCCAGTTTCCTTGTGAATCTGGTCGGAGCCAGGCGCCTAGACGCCAGCAAGGTAACAGTCATTAAAACATCATATGTATGTTTTTATGCCTTGTTTGTTATGTATTGAATGTTTTCGAGGCAAAATTTGAAACTTCCGCTGCGCCCCCGGGAACGGGATCCGGATCCGCCACTACGCCAACACTCTCGACTGATAAGAATGCCACTACTGAAGTCTTCCGGCTCAAAGCGTCTGCTACTACATTAGCTTTACCCGAATCGTAGCTAATGTCACAATCATACTCCTTCACCAGCTCCAGCCATCTGCGCTGCCTCATGTTCAGCTCCTTCTGTGTGAAGAAGTACTTGAGGCTCTTATGATCGGTGAAAATCTGACACTTCTCACCGTACAAGTAGTGTCGCCAAATCTTCAGTGCGAACACTACTACTGCAAGCTCCAGATCATGCGTCGGATAATTCTGCTCATAACTCTTCAACTGTCTCGACGCATATGCAATAACCTTGCCAGCCTACATCAGCACTGCACCTAACCTTCTTAGGGAAGCATCTGTATACACCACGAACTCATCGTGATCCACTGGCATAACTAAAACTGGCGCTGAAGTGAGAGCCTCCTTCAGCTGATGGAAGCTCCTCTGATAGGATCAATATGGCACGAAAACAGCCCTAGGAGTTCAGAAGGGGGGGGGGGGTTGAATGAACTCATTGGTATTTTTAAATTTTTGAAACCGTTTAAAATAATTTTACAAGCACCCGCTTAACTTAAGTCCGAGTTACCAGACCTAAGGTATCTCAGTTTTAAAGGCTGATTTCTCGGTTAACAAAAATGTGCGGAAAGAAACCGATTAATCAGTGA
>KQ996622.1:355616-366032 GCA_001598015.1 Dorcoceras hygrometricum | reverse complement strand
GCGTGCAACACCCGCCGCATCCAGCGCGCACGATCACGCGGAGAATCTCGCGGCAGTTGCGCAGGCCGTGCGCGATGGGCGTAGGGTGGTGCGGCGGCGTCGCCGAATTTTTTTTTTTTTAAAATCTGAGATCTGATGCAATACATGTACAAAAAATGTATTGACAGATCCGAGCCAAAGCTCCGATACCACTGTTGGCGCAGCGGCGAATCCGGATCCCGCTCCCGGGACACAGCGGAAAATTTAAAAAATTGGACCTGGGAACGGTCAATACACCTGCAAATCAGTATATAAACATACATAGGATGTTTAGATCTGTACCTTGCTGGCGTCTAGGCACCTGGTTCCGACCAATTTCACGAGGAAATCGGCACTTCAACGGTTGGATGTGTCGGCCTCTTAATCCGGTCCACGACCGGAATCCCAATTCCTTCATCGGTCTGCACTAGAAAACACGATGAAGATTTCACGGACGGAATCTCCTCGCCGGAACGGTCGGAACAAGTCCGACGGCGACGTGGGGAGGAGAGGAGAGGAAGGGAGAATATAGCTGAGGAACTTTTGGTACGTTTCAAATGAATACCCCAGGGCCACTATATTTATAGATTTTCCATGGGCTTAAACCAGCTTAATGGGCTTGGGTTGGGCCCAGGCCCATGGTGAACATTGGTTTCAAGTCCATCACTGTGGCTCCATCATAATTCCGATCGACGATCAGATCAGACCGATCTACACAATTTACAAAACTGAGTACTATGATGCGAAAACAATTTTTCGGACCACCTAAACCAAAATAGCAGTTTGGCCCCTGTAAGTTTCAAGGATTGTCAAACTAGCCCAAACTTTAGGGAAATTGCATTTTGACCCTATTTAATTTTAGGAAGTCGCACTTCCATCCTTCCTCCTCCCATACTCAACAAATTGAGCTTAATTTCCATGCGAGAATTGAGAAACCAGTACTTGTGTGACACTCAATGGTTCAGGGATACAGCTAGCCGTGGGCCCACAACATTTGTGACTCCGAAACCACATTTTCGGACTAACCCATCGGATCATAGTAAAGTGTCTAGCAACATCGCCCCATGATCCCCTAGATATCACTGATAGTGCCTGCAAGAACCAGTAGGTCAAGGTTAGCGTACAGTACGGTCCTTTCAACACAAATATCCTGATCAGATCAACGACCATTGGTAAATCGAGAGTCGCTAGAGATCCAATAACCATGCATACATCTTGGAGATCAAATAGTGACATCGCTTGTGTTACTAGGTAAAACCATTTACCTAAAACACATCTAGTACTCTGGCCAGATATTTGTCACACTATTATCTCCTCAGATAGCATAGGATATCCACGCACAATGGCGAGCTTTGAATCCTCGACACCGAAGCATCGACTCCTACATGCATCGGGATCTCACCCAACCCCGCCACCTGATGACCCCAACTGAGCCGGTAAACGGGTCAAAGTGAGGCACCTATCATGTAGAGTCTCAATGACGTTTCGAGTTATAAGGGCTAATCTATACAACCAATACCTCGGACTTAATCCACTCGACAAATGGTTACCACTTGGAAGGTACGAACGAGGGTAGTTCGATAGATCACCAGGTCACTATCCATCTGCATGCTCAGAACATCACAATGTTCCTTACCAATGAAACATGATACTTCACATCACAGATGCTAGTCTCAAACTCGTGCGGCCTTATCCTTATTTTGACGGCCCAATCGATTAGGAATGAGTTTAGAACACACAGTTACTATTAGATGTGTTTCATGATAGACATCATATCCACTATCACATCTAACATACACTATGGTGCATTCTTGGTCTTTATCCAACACAATTATTAACATTATAAAATAATAAAGATAAAGAATGCCTTTAAAGAATACGTTTTCATAAATAAAGATCGTTTTACAAAGAGTCAACAGGAACCCACACGCCACAAGTTGGCTAGTTGGGCACCTACTCTAACAACGACGTCGCAGAGAACTACTGTCGCAACTGGACACGTCACCCGATACTCACCGCTGAACAATCACCAATATCTGTTCAGAACGCAACATCAGATCTCTCACACTAGTGAAGACCAATGCTGCTTACTGCTGAGTCTCCTCCGCTAATCCAAACGCTGTCGTTCCAACTAATCCAAATGACGACGTTTAGCTACTCACTGCTGAAACACGCTAGCATACTCTCTACTGCTCAGCGACAACAGATCCCGCTACGACTGCTGCACACAACCACTAACGACAACTGCTTACGTCACCACTGCTGAACGCTAGCAATCAGCGATGACCCAGCACTCACTACTGAACAGGTTCCGCGCCAAACTCTAACTCTCCATAACTGTTCTAAGGACTAAAACAAAACCCGATAGCTTCTCCAAGCATAACAACTCAAATCTGATCTCAATAAAACCCGATTAATTAACTCAATTTCTCATCAACTTTTGGGTCTCACATTGTTGGGGATCCGGATCCGCCCCCCGGCGAGGCAACGGAAGAACATAGAATAAACAGCCGGGAGACGATCAATACGAAAAATTCAATAACAGTTATCGACATACATAGGGGTTCAAAACCACTACCTTGCTGGCACTTGTGCCTGGCTCCAACCGTAGTTACAATAACGTCGGCTCTTCTCGGTAGATTGCGGTAGTAATCGCCAATCCGGTCCACGACCAGAAACGAGACTCCTTCGTCAGCCTGCACTAGAAGGACTGACGAGATCAGCACGAACGGATTCTCCTCGTCGAATTGGCCGGAAACAAATTTTCCGGCGAAGACGGGCGGCGGCGGCGGCTGTTTGAGAGAGAGGGAGGCGGCGGTTTTTAGTGCTTAGTGTTAGGGTTTGCAATAATCAATTTTAAGTGTTATGAAGTCTTCTAATTAAATAGATTAAGTGGTAGGCTTGGACCGGCCCAACGGGCCCGGGTCCAACGGGTGAACATTCGGTTCATCCCCACCACCGTGACTTTATCGTAACTCCGATCGTCGATCAGATCGGACCGATCGATTCAGTTTCCAAAACTGAACATTATGATCTGCAAAACCGTTTTCCAGAACCCCAGTGCAAAATGACCGTTTTGCCCCTCAACAGCGGGAAACCCAGGTTTGACCCCTGTTGACTTTTAGGAAGTCGCACTTCCCGAAATCCTCTTCTCGTGCTCAACACATTGAGCTGAGTATCCGTGCGGGAATCTCGAATCTAGTACTTGTGTGACCCTCAATGGTTCAGGGATACAGCTAGCCGTGGGCCCACAACCATTGTGGCTCCGGAATCACAATTCCGGACCTGCCCAACGGATCATGGTAAGAGCGTCTAGCAACATCGCCCCATGATCCCCTAGGTATCACTGATAGTGCCTGCTAGAACCAGTTGGTCGTGGTTAACGTACAGTAAGGTCCTTTCAATCCATATATCCCGATCAGATCAACGACCATTGGTAAATCGAGAGTCGCTATAGATCCGATAGCTATGCATACATCTTGGAGATCGAATAGTGACATCGCGAGTGTAACTAGGTAAACACATTTACCTAAAACACTTCTAGTACTCTGGCCAGAGATTTATACACTATTATCCCCTCAGATAGCATAGGATATCCACGCATGTCTGCGAGCGGTGAATCCTCGACAACGATGCATCGACTCCTACATGCATCGGGGTCTCACCCAATCCCGACGCCTTGTGACCCCAAGTGAGTCGGAAAACGGGTCAAAGTGAGACGCCTATCATGTAGAGTCTCAATGACGTTTCGAGTCGTGAGGACTAATCAGTACAACCAACACCTCGGACTTATCCACTCGACAAATGGTAACCACTTGGAAAGTCCGAAGGAGGGTAGTTCGATAGATCACCAGGTCACTATCTATCTGCATGCTCAGAACCAATGAAACATGGTACTTTGCATCGCAGATACTAGTCTCGAACTCAGGCGGCCTTATCCTCATTTTGACGGCCCAATCGACTAGGAACATGTTCAGAATGCACAGTGACTATTAGATGTGTTTCATGATATCCGTCATACCCACTATCACATCTAACATACGCTTAAGTGCATTCTAGGTCTTTACTCAACGCAATTGTAAATCATTATACACATAATGAAAGTAAAGAACGTCATATAAAAGAATGCGAATATCATATATAAAGACTGTTTCATACAAGAGTCTATAAACCCACACGCCACAAGTTGGCTAGTTGGGCATCTACTCTAACAATCTCCCACTTGCCCTAAAGCCAACTACTCATCAAACGCAGTCCCATTGTTTCGCGATGTTTTTCAAACAACGGTCCAGGCAAGGGCTTCGTAAGTGGATGAGCAACGTTGTCCGCAGAGGCGACTCTCTCAACTGCTATGTCACCTCTAGCCACAATATCCCGGATTATGTGGTATTTCCTCAGTATGTGTTTGGATCTTTGGTGAGACCTAGGCTCCTTTGCTTGCGCAACGGCACCCGTGTTGTCGCAGTACACCGTGACTGGACCAACTCAATTAGGAATGACGCCCAACTCTTGGACGAAATTCCTTATCCAAACGGCCTCCTTAGTAGCAGCTGATGCTGCAATGTACTCAGCCTCAGTGGTTGAATCCGCGATGGTGTCTTGCTTGGAACTTTTTCCAAGAGACAGCACCACCATTGAGCATGAATACAAATCCAGAGGTTGATTTCGAATCATCCACGTCACACGGGAAGCTAGAGTCAGTGTAGCCTTCCAGTTGCAGTTCACCACCCCCATAGACCATGAACATATTATTAGTCCTTTGCAAGTACTTAAGAATATCCTTCACGGCCTTCCAATGCAATTGGCCGGGGTTGGCCTGGTAGCGGCTCGTGACACTCAGAGCATATGCGACATCCGGTCTAGTCGAGATCATGCTATACATAATACTACCTATAGCCGAGGCATATGGTACACGTGCCATACTCTCTATCTCTTCATCAGTCATTGGACACATAGACTTAGATAGAGTGACCCCGTGGCACATAGGTAGGTGTCCTCTCTTGGACTCTTCCATAGAGAACCTCTTAAGTATGGTGTCGATGTAGGTAGCTTGGGTGAGTCCGAGCATCCGCTTAGATCTATCCCGATAGATCTGTATTCCAAGAATATAGGATGCTTCACCCATGTCCTTCATCGAGAATCTGCTAAACAACCATACTTTAGTTGACTGCAACATTCCTACATCATTCCCAATGAGTAGAATGTCATCAACATAAAGTACTAGGAACGTCACAGCACTTTTAACTACCTTTTTATAGACACATGGCTCCTCGGGATTATTGATGAAACCAAATTCCTTGATTGTTTCATCGAATCTCAGGTTCCAACTCCGCGATGCTTGTTTGAGACCGTAGATCGATCTCTGAAGCTTGCATACCTTATGCTCGCTTCCAACAGATGTGAAACCCTCAGGCTGCATCATATAGATCTCTTCCTTAATGTTTCCATTAAGGAACGTAGTTTTCACATCCATTTGCCATATCTCATAGTCGTACCATGCGGCTATGGCTAAAAATATTCTAATTGACTTGAACATTGCGGCTGGCGAGAAGGTTTCATCATAGTCAACACCTTGCCTTTGAGTGTAACCTTTCGCGACCAGTCGTGCCTTGTAGGTCATTACCTTACCATCAGGCCCAAGTTTCCTCTTGTACACCCATTTGCACCCAATAGGAACAATTCCTTCGGGAGGGTTAACGAGAGTCCAAACTTGGTTAGCATGCATTGAGTCAAACTCAGACTGCATTGCTTCAAGCCATAAGTTAGAATCAGCATCGGAAATTGCCTCCTTGAAAGTTCTTGGATCAGATCCAACAAATTGATCACCTTGATCATCTTCAAGGAGAAAACCATATCTCTCAGGAGCTCTAGGAATCCATTCCTAGAGACAAGTACTTTTGTCTCGCTGGGACAGTAGAAAATGTATCCAATGGAATTCTTTGGATACCCAATGAAGTAGCATAAGATGGATCTCGTATCCAGCTTATCTCCCACTGTCTGCTTCACGTAAGCAGGACATTCCCAAATCCTCATAAATTAGTACTTGGGTGGTTTGCCCATCCATATCTCATACGGAGTTTTATCCACTGCCTTGGTGTGGACATTGTTCAACAACATTACCGCCGTTTCGAGCGCATAGCCCCAAAATGAGATGGGAAGTTCAGTGAAGCTCATCATAGATCGAACCATGTCCAACAAGGTCCGATTACGACGCTCCGCTACACCATTGAGCTGTGGTGTGGCCGGAGGGATCCACTGTGAGAGAATCTCATTCTCCCTTAGATAGTCTTGAAATTTAGTACTTAAGTATTCACCACCTCGATCGGATCGAAGTGCTTTAATACTTTTGCCTAATTGATTTTCTACCTCAGCCTTGAATTCCTTGAACCTTTCAAAGGATTCAGACTTGTACTTCATCAAGTACAAGTACCCGTACCTAGAGTAATCATCGGTAAAGGTGATGAAGTATGTGTGACCATATTTAGTACCAATACTAAACGGGCCGCACACATCAGTATGGATCAAATCCAATAGGCCTAGAGCACGCTCACCCTTGCCTTTGAAGGGTTGCTTGGTCATCTTTCCCTTAAGACAAGATTCACAAGTCGGTAGGGAGTTGATGTCTGACAGATCAAACAGGTCACACCAAACCAACTTGTTCATCCTGCTTAGAGAAATATGACCTAGCCTAGCGTGCCAAAGTTGTGTTGGGTTCAAGTTATCTTGTTTCCGTTTAATCGTTGTTGTATGTGCCTCGACATCGCGAGTTGGAACGTCTTTTAATTTTAAGGTGTATAAATCATTTTCGCGTTCCCCAATTCCAATTAAACATTCATTCTTGTAAATATTGCAAATCGAATTAGCAAACATACAAGAATATCCATCGCTATCAAGCATAGAAACAGAAATAATGTTCTTTATTAATTCGGGAACAAATAAAACGTTTCTCAACAACAACTTAAAATCAGAGGACAGAAATAAATAAACATCTCCTATAGCTATAGCAGCAACTCTTGCTCCATCGCCAAGCCTCAAGTGGGTCTCACCCTCTCTAAGACGTCGGCTTCTTGTCATCACGTAACATTCATTCTTGTAAATATTGCAAATCGAATTAGCAAACATACAAGAATATCCATCGCTATCAAGCATAGAAACAGAAATAATGTTCTTTATTAATTCGGGAACAAATAAAACGTTTCTCAACAACAACTTAAAATCAGAGGACAGAAATAAATAAACATCTCCTATAGCTATAGCAGCAACTCTTGCTCCATCGCCAAGCCTCAAGTGGGTCTCACCCTCTCTAAGACGTCGGCTTCTTGTCATCACGTGCAAATCATTGCAGATGTGAGATCCACATCCGGTATCAAGTACCCAAGAAGTCGAATTAAGAGACATATTTATTTCAATATAGAATATACCTTTTGAAGTTCGCAACTGCTCGAGGTACTCCTTGCAGTTCCTCCTCCAATTCCCAGCCTTGTGGCAGTGGTGACAAACGTCCTCGCTCTTGTTTGGCTTAGAAGCCTTTGCCTTCGGCTTCTTGGCAGACTTTTCCTCCTTCGCAGGAGCAGAACGCTTCTTGCTCTTGCATCTGGGCCCCTTCTTCGCAGAGGAAGAAGAACCCAGAAGGAGGACGGGTTTGTCCTTCTTTATAGTCCCCTCAAACACTACAAGCATGTTCACCACCTCTTCAAGGGTGGCTTCCAGCTTGTTCATGTTGAAGTTGACGACAAAGGGGTCAAATGCAGCGGGTAGCGAGAGGAGAAGTACATCCACCGACAGCTCGTGTGGAAGCGTGATATCAAGGCCCGACAGCTTTTCAACGAGCCCAATCATACGAACCCCATGCTCGCGGACCGAAGTCCCATCGCGCATGCGGCTCGTCATCAGCTCCTTGACAGCCGTGAACCTCTCATGTCGAGAGTTCTCCCCGTACAGCTCTTTGAGATGATGAAGTATGTCAGCAGCATATTTCGTCTTCTCAAAACGCCGTTGCATTTCATTGGACATCGATGCCATCACATAACACCGAGCTTTAACCTCGTCGTCCCACCATTGTTTAAGCGTTACCAGCTTCTCAGGGCTGATATCGGTAGGGGCAAACTTTTGAGCAGTCTTCTCTATCGCATAGAGAAGTTTCTCCGAAGCCAATACAAGATTGAGGTTGCGGAGCCAGTCTTGGTAGTTCAGACCGGTGAACTTGTTGCTATCCAGTATAGCAGCGAGCGGGTATTTCATCGAAACCATTTTATATGCAGTAATACTGAGAGGAAAACGGACATACATTACTAACTATATAAGATATAAACTAAGACATAAAACATGGTCGTTTAGTTTTATGAATTACCCTCCCACTATTTTAACGATTTCACCACCCTCTAATGAAATCAAGAAAACAGGTTTCTTTAGTGGGTACACGGAGCCCAATCAGGCGATCATGGACCCGAATAATATCAGCCATCCATGATCCCCAAAAGGTAGTTTCCGATTGCATCCGGTGCAACCTCCATGTATTCACCTCACGTCCAGTAAGGGCCCAATAATATGACGCCGATTACTATCACGTGTCAAGACCGACCCATCAATGTTGAGTCGTGAAGGACGGTCCCCTTAACGTCCCCAATAATATGAGCCAACGTTAAAGGGAGTTCCAACCGACTCACAACAGTTGTCAATGACGTGGACAGCTTTCCGGCATACATGACCCCCTCAATAATATGAGCCGGGCCATGTATATGGGTATCATCGACGTACACCCATTGTTGATGGAAGGTAGGGTTATTTAAACAATTTTAAATACCCTTTTGTTTATCGAATAAACTTTTTATCTTGATATAAGTTTTAAATCAAATTTAAAAAGAGGGATTTTATTTTTGAAAAATTTGGTCTCATGCATATTTAAATCTAATTTAAAACATGCAACATGCGGATTCAATTATTCTATATATCAACATATATAAAGTAACATTGGGATGATCGATCGCGAGAGCTATGCGGTCCGTGGTTGCCAGCCACGAACCTGGGACCAATCCTAGGGATAATGCAATATGCAATGCAATCCTATTACAAAGCTTTCCGGTTTTACAGATCTTCGGTCTTCAATATCTTGATCGTCATTGTCCATCGTCTTCGGATGTCCTCCCACTAAATCTAGTAATTTACATTTAAATTAACTATGACAAATAAGGGATACATTTATCAAGGGGTGGGAACGGGCCACAAACAGGTCCACTTTAAATGATAATCAAATATTTAAAAACCAAAATCAAATAAAACCTATTGCATACATCTAACATCATTGGGCACGGTTCTCGATCACCCCAATCATGCAATTAATCTAATTAACATGCATAATTTAAATAATCTAATTATCTATCGTAAAATCATATTCTAATTACGAAATCGTATTTTATAACAAAATCGTATTTTGCCGATAAAACAAATTTTAATCAACAAAATCATATTTTATTACAAAATCATATTTCATAATTAAAATCACATTTTACTAATTTTAATTGTATCAATATTGGGCTTAAAACAATTTTAGGCCGAAAAACTTAAAATTTCAAAATCGATCAAAATCGGACCCGACATCGCATACCGGCCCGAAAACTTCACGGGCTGCCCGGGACAGGCCCGAACCAAACCCTAGAAGAAATCAGACCAGCCGTCACGACATCGCCGGAGACTCGCCGGACGGCGGCGGCGCCGCCACCACGACAAAAACTCGCGGCGGCAGCGCACAACGCACGACGCCAAGCGCGACGCAACAGCGCGCCCAGCGACCATCGTGCGCCGCACAATCATCGACCAGCAGCGGCCGCGAGGTCGCGCAACGCGTCCAGCCAGCGGCGCTTCGTCCGGCCAGCAGGCGCCACGAGTCGCGCGGCGTTGAAGCACAAGCGCGCGCTTCGCCGCACAACGGGCGCTCCACCAACGTCGACCAGCGCCTCCAGCATCGGCCATCGTCGCGCGAGGCGGCGCCAAGCACCCAGCGGCGACGCGCGATGATCGCGCATGCCTCGCCCGTCACGCGCACGCTCATGCGCGCAGCGGCGCCCATCGTCAGCCTCCCTTGCGCGGCCAGCGCGCAAGTCGCGCGACACGAGTGCGTGCGAGGAGGCGGGGGGGCGCCGTCGCATGCGGTCGGCGTTGCGGCCGTGGTCCGTGGTTCAATGATTTTGATTCTTTCGATCTGAAATTTGATATGTTAGATACAATTATGGCAATTCGTATGATCAGATCCGAAAAACACTGGCTCTGATACCACTGTTGGGGATCCGGATCCGCCCCCCGGCGAGGCAGCGGAAGAACATAGAATAAACAGCCGGGAGACGATCAATACAAAAAATTCAATAACAGTTATCGACATACATAGGGGGTTCAAAACCACTA